>JAJJWW010013125.1:0-52144 GCA_023531295.1 Papaver armeniacum | reverse complement strand
TAATTTTTCAATTATTAGTTGAATGAATCCACCAATAAAATTCCCATGAGAAATACTAACAACAAATTACTAACTAAGCCGTTGGGTGTAAACAACGGACTTACTAACCTAATGCAGAAACAAGACATAAAAGATAAGTCACCCAATAATGGGCTTTACATCAGATAAAGGTCTAAGACCACTACACTAGCCCAACAATCCTGACAGGCATACTAGGTACATGACAAACTGCTACATATTCCGCGGGTCATACCGACAGATACAATGAGGTGGGACCCTTCCCAACCCGGTGGTTTAGCAGGGTGGGTTTAATATGGTCCCACCTCACTGTGTCTGTTAGTATGACCCGTGAGATTCAATCCGCGGGATATAAATCATTATCAGACAACTTCAAAAAGTTTTATATCAACAACTGATCTTAATCCAACCTTCCTTCTCCATCCAGTAGGCACCTCGTCACGGGATCATGCATTTGTTCATACATGCTTTGGTAGTCGTGTTGGAACTACAAAATAATAATAAAATCATGGGTTCTCAGTGGCAGAGCCAAGATTTTTAGGGGCTAAAAAATTTTCCAGAGAAGGAACTAACAGTAACAAAGGCGGTTGAAGGCCGCAAATTTTTTTTTTTGGAAATGGATCGCATAATTAATGAGCAACTATGGGCTCCTCCCAGTATTAACTGAACACTAATGTTTATGGGTGAAAACTACTCCTGTAGAATTTGGTAATTTGGGGTGTGGATGAGGAATGAATTTAAACCTTAAACAAATGCACTGCGCGGTGAGTGCTTGTAGATTCGAGAGATCAATGCATTGCGGCAAGTCCCCTAAACCAAGAAATGGCCGTTCCGGAATTGTTTCGGTCACAAAGTGAAGGAGATGGGGTTGATCTTAGGGAGGGAAGCGAAGAAGGTGTTGAGATTGTGAAGGTGTTGGCTTGCTTATGACTTGTAAGAAAGATAAGCAGGCTTGTGGTTGATGCAAGCGGAGCTCGGGTGTTTGAATATGATTTGTATTAACACTTGGTTTTTTCTCTGTACGAACTTGTGTTGTTGTTTGAAATAGGGCGAGAACCTATTTATACAAGTCATTGAGCCTCATTCACGTCTCTCGTGGGAAGTGGAGGAAGTGGAGTGATGGAGTAGTGGAGTTGTGCGGCCGACCGCCTGCCCACTTCTCCCCGTTCATCTCTAACCGTCCATGACTTCCTTACACGTTTGTGATGGCGGCGTTGCACGCCGCACGTCAGAACCGCACCAATACCCCAAGTATGTATCCCCGTTTGTGACATGATTGATGCCCTGAATGTGTGGGATCGTGGATCCACGAAAGATAGCATGTAATCTTCGAATTGAATAACGTGTTATTCGAAGAAAGTCGATACTTGTGAAGTATCATGTGTATTTTATGCAGTGTCATTATACATGGTGTGGTAAAGTGATGGGTAATGACGCCTCACTAACCAAATAACTTCTCGACTGTGGTCAGTATAACCAAGATGGTGAAGTTGGACGGATGAGATGATCTTTGAGACACTCATCCGCGACCGTTAATGAATATTAGGTTTTTGAAGAGGAGCGCAAGCATGACTCTTCGGGTGGTCGAAACCAAGTAATGGAAGAATTTTGGAGAGGAGGACCGACCGTGTATGTAGATGGCATGCTGGTGTACACGTCCATATCTTACCGTCCCATGAAGGTGCGATCTAGGCCACTCAATTTAAACCCAGAAAGTTGAGTGGTTGAGATCGGATTTGCACGGCAATCCGTTGCCGCAAAGGAGTGGAAACCGCGCGAGATCCCTAGTTCGGCACGCGTTTCAAGACGACACATCTTGGCCTGGGCTTGGTCGATGGGTTTGACGGAAGATGGCGGGCAGTGGGTGATCATGCCTATACCTCTCGACTATCCCATGAAAACGTGATCTAAGCCATTCAAATCATCCGGTGAAGTTGAGTGGTCGAGATCGGTTGCAATTTGGGAAGTGTAACCACGCATGTTTGGGCGGCGTTTGGATTACGGGCATGGACGCCTTGGAGCGATCGCATGAGGAGGTAGATGAGCCCACGGTGGTCATCTTTGGTATGACCGGCCCTGCTTAATCTAATGTGACCCTCCATTCGTGCCGAGAAGATGGACGCGCGTGATGATTTGAAACCCTAATTTTGGCTTTCAAAAGCCGTGCGCCACTCCTTGTTTGGGTGATGATTTTGTCACGGCCAAACATTGTTGGTCTTGACCAATTGGTCAAGTGTAGGCGGTCCCACGGTGATCGTGTTGACATGCTCGGGCCCTTTAAGTCTACATCTACACCTCCATCTATACCGCGAAGATGGATGGTTGAGACTTTGTTGCGACATGTAATATGCCGCAAACCCTTATTTAGGGTTTTCCATCCATAATGCTTGGTATGAACGCCTTTTGGCAAGCAAAGGCCAATGGCCGACCATGCGGGTCGGGCGTGGGTATTTCATACCGCTTTGGGATGATGGAATTGATCCGGGTCATCCAATCATGCTTATGGAGTTGGATGACTGCGATCAGATCATATCCGGTCGATACTATCAACTGGATGCTCTAGTATAACACACGAGAGAGGGCTCAATCAGTTATAACACACTCGAGAGGGCTCGGGCTAGTATAACACACCGAGAATCAGTTGTAGGGTTTTCAGACATGGTTTCATTATAGTGCTTGGAGGTTCGTGTTTGTGCAGAGTAACACTCCGCGTCATGCCACACCTTATAATGAGTTTCGAAATACAAGGCCGATATGAAATTCACGAGGAAGGGATTGTTGCTACATGTGCATGCTCCATTCTTCACGGTGAATTAAGTGAGGGAGTAGTCCAAATCACTTATAAATGGCTTTATCTTTTACAAGATGTCGCCGCATGATTTTTTTTTTTTACAAATTTAACCTTAACGAAAATCCACCATCAACATTAAGTCCCCGCCTTCTAGCACATAATGGTTACACTATTGTATGGTAGGCATGAGATGGTGACATACATAAATGTAAGAAGACAAGATAAAGAAAGTCTACCCGGGAGGGGTTGCGCCGTGGGTAATCCTCCATACTCAGGTCACGGGTCTTGACAGACCCCGCTTCCTCCCCTTGGTGCTTGAGCTGGGTAGGATTCTTCTTCAAACTGAACTCCGGGCGTGGTTGCTTTACACACTTTTGCCGGTTGAATCACTAGAATCCGGATGACCTTCGATTCTCGATTAGGGTTCACAAGAAAACTCCGACTCCTCGGTGTTGAATCCTCTTTCATCTAAGGTCGTAATCATTTTAGGGTTTCCTCGGCATATGTGCAGGTGTAGAAAATTTTGAACCATTTTTACGTTTTTTTTGGTAGAGAGCTTCCTTGCTAAAATTTTGTTTCCCATCATGTCTAACAACAAGGATCGTCTTCTTTCACCGTCCGGGATCTTCCGTTAAACGTGCACGACCAAGCGTCGAGCTTCATGATCGGTCCCCTGTTCGTGTTCTCCGAGTCAAGAAGATCATACGGGTTTGTCTTTTCTTCCTTTTCAACCATTGTTTGTTCTTCACAACGGTCGAGTAAATAATCCTTTCATTCTTTCTGAGATATCCTCAGGAACATGTGTGACGATCGTTGATGACGATGACTTAACCACTCCTCTTCCTTCAAACTCAAATACGCTTACCCCGTGAACCTCAAGACGCCGACTTGGGTATCTCATCTTATGAATATCCAAATGCAGGTCTTTCATTCGATGTCCGCATGAAATGTTTATCCTCCATCTACCGAGATGTCGGTGGATTCTGGTGCGGAAGGAGTTTGTGCCTTTGTACAAAGTTATGGAGGAAGTACGGTCATATCGCAAATCTTGACGTGGTCCCTTGTTCCTCTGCTTTGGTCACCGCGGTAAACCGCCTTCTTCCCATGATTCTTTGAGATGGAGAGTATTTCTATCCGCAACGTTGCTGAATCAAGCCTCGAAAAGTGGGAGAATATGGTATCTACCCAGTGAATCCATGGAGTTCAACGTGGGTCAAGTGGTTGCGGAAGCGTCTTGATATCATCAAGGTTGATCGAGCTGGTATCCTTGTAAATGTTGTTCTGCTTTGCGAAGGCTATTTTGGAAGAGGAGAAGGCTCTGGCTGCGACCTGGGAGAAGGTAGAGCTGTGTCAGGGACTTGAAGAAAAGAACAAAAGATATCACGCTAGACTTGGAGATGATGCTCTCAAGGAACTATAATCTTCTAGACGGCCTCTTCTAAACTTCATTCCTTTATTGTTAATGACGTTTGTGTCAAAAGTTTTTAAACCTCTTTGCGGAATAAACTTCATTGGTTTTGATTGGTCAGAAACAGGTTTTTCATTGACACATCTCTCAATATAATTGATGATTCAAACATGTAATGAAAATAAATGCCTCAGACATTGATTGACGAGGACAGCAGTGGTCGAGCATGATATGCCTTGAGCCACCTTTCCATTGATAATCGCTTCAGCTATTCCCGCCTGCCTTAATGATCTTGTAGTAGCGGTATTGTAAGCCTTGGTGACTGCGTGAGACCTTCCCATTTTGGTGAGAATTTTGGTGCAGACATGTCTTGTTGGATGTGTTTGCCGTTTTCAGAACAAATCTCCCACTTTGAAAACGCATGGTTTCACAATTTTGTTGTATGCCTTGAAATCCGATTCTTGTACACACTGTGTTCTTCTCGCTTTATTCCTTCTAAAATCCAGAGTGTCTAACTCTGCTATTCTAGAGTCGAGACTTCACCTCGTTCCAATGGATCCCTTCTTGCTGCAATCTCGCCGATGGGACTCGATCTCTGCTTTGGGAGAATTGCATCCGCTCCGTGGACAAGTGAGTACGGTGAAACCCCAATGGAGCTTCCGGGTGACGTACGGTACGCCCCATAAGTGCCATTGGCAACTTATCATGCCATTCCTCAGATTGTCGTGTACCGTTCGGTGATGATCCCGGATCAATATCTTGTTGGTACTCTCAGCTTGCCCGTTACCTTGAGGATAGTAGACGGTGGAGAAGACCTGTTTAATGCCATACTCCTCAAGTAATTCCCGTACCTACTTGTTGGCAAAGGGAGTGCCATTATCAGTGATGATGTGCTTGGGCACGCCAAAACGACAAATGATGTATTCTTTAATGAAAGCCGCAATTGTTGCTCCTGTGGTTCCTCGTAAGGGAATGGCCTCTACCCATTTGGTGAAGTATTCCGTCGCGGTTATGATGTACTCGTGCTTTGCTTCGATGACGGTGGATTGATTTTCCGATAATGTCCACTCCCACTGTGAACGGCCATGGGCTGCTTATAGAGTGCGAGAGGGGTAGAGGCGCATGAACAAGGTTCCCATGGATTTGGCACTTGTGACAAACTTTGAACAAAACGGCCGCATCGTCCTCCATGGTCGGCCAATAGTATTTCTCATGTATTTGGAGAAATTGTTTCCTCTTCCCTTGATGTTCTCCTTAGGTGTATGCATTTCGGATGACTTAGGATTTCTTCTCCGGCCAGCATCGCAGTAGATAACCCCGAAGCTCTTGAGATACAGATCCCTTCATGGAATATGAACCGCTTGCTCTTTGCTTCATCTTAATGGCGTCCTTTTGGCCCAGCAGAATTATCCCATCACGGAGATAGCTAATGTAGGGTTCGCTCCGGTCCCCGGTGCGTTCACATTAAAAATCTCCAATTGGTGTGGTGGTGCCCGGCACTTGGGGCAGGACTTCTGAAGTAGTCTGGATTGAGCCTCCATCTCTGGCCAGTAATAACCTGGCGTTGAAGTCGCTGGAAAGCGTTACCACCTCAGTGATTGTCCACAAATTTCATTGTGAATATGATCCAAATTGTAGTTGTGCCGTCACCTCCCGGACATCTTGACAAAGGGAGCCATCCGGATTCGATAATCTGAGATACCATGAAGCATGAAGAAGTTTTGCAGGTTTTGAGACCGACCTTTCCTTGGGAGAGTGAGTCACAGCTCTCGAATGATCGGAGTTCGCCAATCGTCGGTCTTGATGTCTTTGTGTTGCGGCGGTAAGTTGATTCTATGGTTCTCCTCTTCACCGTCGTGGTTTCTTCCGCTCCTTCAAACTTCGGTTTGGAAGCCAATGTGTGCTAGGCAATCGGGCGTGTTTGTTGTTGTTTTGCGACCAACATGGGTTATGGTTGCATCGGCAAAGTAGTTTAGTAACCTCTTGCTTCGATCGGTACGGGGCTAGTGTTACTTCTTTTCAAGTGCATATACTCCATTCATTTGATTCACCGGTAACTTGGAATCACCTCTTATCTCCAGACGTGTGACTCCCGCTTGTTTAGCTATTGAAAGCCCTATGAGGAAAGCTTCATATTCTCATGAGTTGTTGGTGCATTCGAAGTCTAACTTGAAGGAATGTGAAAATACTTCTCCGGTTGGAGAGACTAACACCACGCCCGCTCCCTCCAATTATTCTTGTTGCTAGGGGACCTGGGCCGTCAAAATACAAGAGCCACACTTCTTCTTCCGAATAGAGACGTCCTGAAATTCTCCAGGGAGTTCTTCATGTAGTCCCGTAGTGTCTTCTCCTCGGGAAATGCCGCGCAGTCGCAGAATCGTTTGGCCCTTGATAGCTCTAGGCGATGCACACGTTATGTCTAGTTCGACATTTGGAGAAGCCATTTGCTGTCCTCCCGCTCAGACCGGTTTTGAAAGTAAAACTTTGCTTGGATCGGATTTAGACAAGAGTATCACCCTATTAGACAATGAGTAATGCCTAAACTCTGAATGGAATGGATTAAGGCTAAACACGCTTTTTCCGCTCCGGGGTATCCGAGTTCGGCGTCTCTCAATATTCTAACGAAATAGTATATGGGACGTTCGATTCCCTCATCGTCTTCCCGAACGAGTAAAGCCCCTACTTGCGGTGTCAAAGGCGGTGTAGAGGACCGGTGGCTTCCTTGTCACGGAGACTTCATGACGGTTGGAGATGATAGTATTCGTTGAATTTTCCGAAAGCTTCTTGTTGGGTTGCGGTCCAAACAAAACTGGCTCCTTTCTTCAGCAAGGTGGTGAATGAGGCGGTAAGTTGGGCTAGACCAGGTATAAAACGTCGAATGTAATTCACCTTGCCCATGAAACTCTGGATTTCTTTCACGGTTCGGGAGGCGGCATTGTGAGGATAGCCCTGAGTTTTGGACGGTCTACCTTTATTCCTTCGGTCACCCGGAATCCCAGAAATTTACACCAAGAGATACACGAAAGCACATTTCAAAGGATTCATCTTCAACTTGTATTCTCGAAACCTCTCAAACACTTGCCTCAAGACATTTGTGTGGTGCTCGAGACTTTTGATTTGACCACAATATCATCCACATAGTCTTCTACTTGTTTATGCATCATGTCGTGGAAGATTGCCGTCATAGCACGTTGATATGTTGCGGGCATTCTTTAAACCGAATGGCATAACGGTATAATAAAAATTGCCAAGAGGGTTGAAGCCGTCTTACTCGCATCGTGCTCATACATCCTTATCCGATTGTATCCGCTATAACCATCCATGAAGGAGAACATGCGTGTCCGGGTCGGTGGCGTCCACTAACATGTCGATGTTAGGTAGAGGAAAGTCGTCCTTGGGGCGCGCACTTGTTCAAGTCTCCGAAATCTCAACGCAGACCTGGATCTGTCCGTTTTTTCTTCTTTACGGGACCACATTGGCTACCAGGTTGGATGATGAATAGGCTCGATGAAGCGCAGCTAGCTGCGACTTCCGAATTTCGTTCTTGATTTGGTCCTCTACTTCATGTCCGGGATTGCCTCGGAGATTGCTTGATTGGCTTGGATCCGGAGTATGACATGTAAGTGATGGGTGACCAATTTTCATCCGGACTGCATTTCCTCGTATGTCCAGCAAATACATCTTGGTACTCCTTGAGTAGTTGAACAAGACTCGCATCGTTCGCAATGGATGAGTCGAACCGATAGAGACCGCCCGGGAGTTTCTTCATTCCCGATGTTATTACTTGATCTCGAGCTCGCTCGATTGTGGAATTGGTTCCATCTTGTAGTTGATACGGGCGTACGGTACTTCGTCTTGCGTTTCATCATTCTTGCGGCATTCAATTGGGCGGAGAGGTCAAGTTACTGATCCTCTTCGCAATTGCTAACAATGGCGCCGATATTGTTCTCCTCTTCGATCACGTTTCACCTCGAAAGTGCGTCCCCTTTTGGTGTGAGCATGAGTTGGAGTCTCACCGGATAGAGATGGACGCCTCGTTCTTTAACGTGTCTTTGTAGTGTTTGGCCTCCAAAGTGGTGTAAGTCGGTCTCCTTCCTTGATTGAAGCCATGTGGGTAGTGGGGTGCACAGGACTTTGTCTGATCCTCCCTGTGTGGTACCTTTTGGCTCGAACAGCTCCACTCCGCATATTGGCGCATACGGAGACAATGATGCGGGAATGCGGATGACTTTCTCGTCTAGCATGGTCTTCAGGCACTGGTGATACGTCGAGGGAATGACCTTGTTGTCATGAAGCCATGGTCTCCCAGTATCATATGGTAGTCCGGCTCCCTTTCTATGACTTCAAACCTTGCTTTTGACCGGACAGGTCCTACTGATAAATTCAGATTGACATACCCGTATGTGCTGGTTTGGTTTCCTTCAAAGTCCGTCATCGTGGTAGGCTGCCGTACGATCTTGCATGGGTTAACCTTGGCTGTCCCGAGAGTCTTGAGAGTGATTACGTTCGAAGATGCTCCTGTGTCGACGAGGGCTCTCCCGAACTCTGAGCCCTTGATGTGCGCTAACATGTAGGCCCGGTTGACCTCGCCTCGCCATCATGTCGTCTTAGTAAATGTGACATTGTTTGGCGATATTTCCGACGCAACAGGGACTTCTCGGATGAGAAGGAGTTAGGTGTGCATCCGTAGCTATTTTATTAATTGCATTAAAACGTCTCTCGCCGTTGATTCCTCGAGAGGTGCAAGAGTTCACGCAAGCTTTCTACTAGAGATGCCGCTTCTGATCCACTGGTCTCTGGTTTGTAGTAAAACTGTTAATCTGAGGGGAATTAGTCCCCAGAATCCCCTGAATGCTCATTTCTAACGTCATCTTGATGAGGAGATCAAGTATGCCGTTTACCGCTTCTTTGATCAGCTCCATGTTCTTCGTGTGAATCTCTGTACACCGTGCTAGTTCGCTTAATGTTGGAAGTCTTCGGTATGCCGTCGGATACACCGTTAGGAGGGGTATCTCCGTTGGAGGAGCCACCGGGATTTGAGACTGTCGAATCGGTCCTAAGGCCAACCATCTCGGAATTGATTGAACGGTATTGAAGAGATTGACTTTACAACCGAGAGATCAACCTCCCACCTGTCTGTCGCCAATTGTTTATGGGTGAAAACTACTCCTGTAGAATTTGGTAATTTGGGGTGTGGATGAGGAATGAATTTAAACCTTAAACAAATGCACTGCGCAGTGAGTGTTTGTAGATTCGAGAGATCAATCTGCAAGTCCTGCCTAAACCAAGAAATGGCCGTTCCGGACTTGTTTCGGTCACAAAGTGAAGGAGATGGGGTTGATCTTAGGGAGGAAGCGAAGAAGGTGTTGAGATTGTGAAGGTGTTGGCTTGCTTATGACTTGTATCAGAAGATGAGCGAGGCTTGCGGTTGATGCAAGCGTGCTCTGGGTGTTTGAATACGATTTGTATTAACACTTGGTTTTTCCGTCTCGTCCGAACTTGTGTTGTTGTTTGAAATAGGCGGAGAACCTATTTATACAAGTCATTGAGCCTCATTCACGTCTCTCGTGGGAAGTGGAGGAAGTGGAGTGATGGAGTAGTGGAGTTGTGCGTCGACCGGTCTTGCCCACTTCTCCCCGTTCATCTCTAACCGTCCATGACTTTGACATGTTCTTGTGATGGCGCGTTGCACGCCGCACGCCGTAAACCGCCCGGACCAATACCCCAGTATGTATCCCCCAGTTTGTGACATGATTGATGTCTGGAATGTGTGGATTGTGGATCCACGAAAGATAGCATGTAATCTCAATTGAATAACTGTGTTATTCAGAAAGTCGATACTTGTGAAGTATCATGTGTATTTTATGCAGGTACTTCATTATGGTGTGGTAAAGTGATGGGTAATGACGCCTCACTAACCAAATAACTTCTGACCAGGGTTGTATAACCAAGTCAGTGAAGTTGGACGGATGAGATGATCTTTGAGACACTCATCTCCGCGACCGTTAATGAATATTAGGTTTTTGAAGAGGAGCGCAAGCATGACTCTTCGACTTGGTCGAAACCAAGTAATGGAAGAATTTTGGAGAGGACCGACCGGACGTGTATGTAGATGGCATGCCGGTGTACACGTCCATGTCACAGTCCCATGAAGGTGCGATCTAGGCCACTCAATTTAACCGGTAAAGTTGAGTGGTTGAGATCGGTTGCTTGCAGAAACCGTTGCCGCAAAGGAGTTGGAAACCTGCGCGAGATCCCTAGTTCGGGCACGCGTTTCAAGACGACACATCTTGGTCGGTCTTGGTCGATGGGTTTGACGGGAAGATGTCAGGCTGGTGATCATGCCTATTCCTGTCTATCCCATGAAAACGTGATCTAAGCCATTCAAATCATCCGGTGAAGTTGAGTGGTCGAGATCAGTTTGCAATTTGGGAAGTGTAACCACGCATGTTTGGGCGGGCGTTTTGGATTAGCCGGGCATGGGATGCCTTGGCCGATCGCATGAGGAGGTAGATGAGCCCACGGTGGTCATCTTTGGTATGACCGGCCCTTGCTTAATCTAATCGGTGACCCTCCATTCGTCTTGGGAGAAGATGGACGCGCGTGATGATTTGAAACCCTAATTTTGGCTTTCAAAAGCCGTGCGCCACTCCTTGTTTGGGTGATGATTTTGTCACGGCCAAACATTGTTGGTCTTGACCGATTGGTCAAGTGTGTAGGCGGTCCCACGGTGATCGTGTTGACATGCTCTGGGCCCTTTAAGTCTACATCTACACCCTCCATCTATACCGAGAAGATGGATGGTTGAGACTATTTTGCGACACATGTAATATGCCGCAAACCCTTATTTAGGGTTTTCCGTCCATAATGCTTGGTATGAACGTCTTTTGGCAAGCAAATGCCAATGGCCGACCATGCGGGGTCGGCCGTGGGTATTCCATACCGCTTGGGGATGATGGAATTGATCCGGGGTCATCCAATCATGCTTATGGAGTTGGATGACTTGCGATCGAATCATATCCGGACTCGATACGGTCAGTCCGGATGCTCAACAATCGGGCTAGTATAACTCACCGAGAGAGGCTCAATCGGGCTAGTATAACACACCAAGAGGGCTCGGGCTAGTATAACACACCGAGAATCGGCCTGTCACGGGTATTTCAGACATGGTTTCATTATAGTGCTTGGAGGTTCGTGTTATTCTCGTAAGAGTAACACTCGGTCGTCATGCCACATCGATAATGAGTACTGAAATACAAGGCTGATATGAAATTCACGAGGAAGGGATTGTTGCTACATGCTCCAACCTGGAGGAATTTCATGTATTCACGAAGCAGGATTGTTGCTACATGCTCCATTCTTGGTGAATTAAGTGAGGGAGTATCCAACACTTATAAATGGCTTTATCTTTTACAAGATGTCAGCGCATGATTTTTTCGGTTTTTTTTACAAATTTAACCTTAAACGAAAATCCACCATCAACAACTAACAACAAGAATGGAAAACCAAAATGATAAAGAGAACAAAAAACAACGTCAAGAACAATTGATTAATTTTATACGAAAGAGCTTGGAATGCAAAGGGAAAAAAATACTAACTGGTTATATTCTTTTCATGATTAAAAAATGCATAAAAAGAATACTCATAACAAGTTGCTTGGGATTTAGTGGACAAATGAAACCCCGATTAATTTTGAAAGGTGGACATTTTATTTTTGGTTGATTAAACCCCTTGAACCTAGAGGACTAACTTAATGGACATGGCAGATTAACTAATTTTTTTTCTTTTCCAAAGGGGTAAACTACTAATGTGTTAAGATTTTATAAGAAAAATGGGGTGGGGAACCTATAATTTCTAGATGCAAAAGCTCTCATACTAACATCATCGTTCCTAAAGGAGTATTTTGTTAGTTTCTTAGAACTCATAAGGTTAGAAAAAAGTTTTCTAGATTTCTTATTAAGACTACTAGCAACCTTTAATTTCTTCCTGAAGAGTTTAAGTATATTAGTAATGATTGAGATCACCACAAAACACACAGGACCCAACAGTTATTGATTTGACATAATCGATTCTTTCGAATTAATCTAAGTCGCATCGGTTTTAAGGAAGCCTAAACCTCTTTTATCTCCATACTGTCGACAATTCATTGGACATGAATCAAGAGAGTTTTTCGAATCCTTAGAGAGATATTAGAAGATGTTTTGACAGAATTCGTCATCCCAAGAGTTTTATCGAGAGCGATTATAGAATGACCTGCATCTATAATTTTCTCTTTATTAATTTGAATCTGTTCATCCAATCTTTCTTGAAAAGTCTTTTCCCTTTCAGATCCTTCTCGAAGGTCAGAATTTTTAATGTAAATTTCACACAAAAGTCCATCAATTTTCCTTATCAATCGATGTTTATCATGACAAAGTTTATCGATGATCTTCTTCAAATCATTACCAAAATCAACATCGATGGTTTCTAGAACACACTCGGGATTTGGCATAATTTGTGCTGGTGATGGGTTTATAAAAAAATTTGGTCTTTGTCCATAAAATCAGACTGCTTCAAACACAGACTTATTAGGTCTTAGCATGTTTGCATGCTCTGGTACCAATTGAAAACGCGGGGGTACCAAAACACACCACCACTTTTTTCTTAGGCAATATGTGTAGGAAAACTCAATACAACTCCGAGAGTTACACTCAATCAAGGAAAAGTATCTTAGAGTTATATCTGTCTTTTGCGATTAGAACGTTTACAGAATCAAATTTATGAACCTAACGACAAAGAGATAACTTGGACGGTACCAAAGACCAATGTACAAGAATCAATCAAGTCGTATCCAACAAACTAGGTCGGATGTCTCTATTACGATTCATCAACACACAACCTCTAATATTTCAATTATAAAGATAAACAATATAATGCGGAAAAAGAAATAACACAGACACTAGAAGTTTTGTTAACGAGGAAACCGCAAATGCAGAAAAACCTCGGGACCTAGTCCATATTGAACACCAAACTGTACTAAGTTGTTATAGATACTATCCTACTACCAATTAACTTCGGACTGGAATGTAGTTGAGCCCTAAAAGGTATCCCACCGATTAAGGTATAGTCGAGATCCTTACGCCTCTTGAATCCCAGCAGGACTCCGCGCAATTGATTCCATTAGCTGATGTCACACTAACTAAGAGTTGGTTCAACTCAATTGAAGACTTTGAACCAAATATGCCTCCCACAGATTAAGCCTATATATGATTTCCTTTTATAATCAAATAGTTTGATCAAAGGTGTATAAATCGATAGCAATAGAAAAAGTCTAGCTAACCACAAAATCCGGACTTATGCAACCCGAAGTGCAGCCTAGATTATTATTCACATCACAAGTATAAAACCCGTGGCATCACTGTAGGAGCAGAATATCGCAGCAACCTTCACTTGCGAATTATTAACGACGCAACATCATAATGTCGCAGAAGAAATATTAGAAACGACACAATAAATGACATTAGCTTAAATATGAGAAAGGTGTGACGATTCTGCGAAGAGTCAATAAGACTTGTGAAGACTAACGTTTGTAGACCTGCGAAATGTCGCAAGGTAAATCCGAAATTAAGGGAAATATTAGTTGTATATGAGCTGTCATCCACTATGTAATATCCTATATAAAGAGAAAGGCAGGAGAGAGAAAAGGGGGGAATAATTTTTAGAGAGGAGAGAGAAATATTTTTGAGAGAGATATTTTTAGGAGAGAGTTTATTTTCTTTATCATCTTCTTCCCCAAAACTAGATCTAGAAAGCTCCAAATACTCATTAATGGAGATTCTAAATATAATATTTATGTAATTCCAAAAATCATAGTGAAGAACCATGGACGTAGATCACATTGATCGAATCATGTAAAAAATCTTATGTGTCTATTTAAATTTCTAGCACTTATATTTTGAGATTTAGATGATTAATATGTTTATATCTAGAAATTAGTATCAAGATATCACAAGGGGTGTGTTGTAGGATTTCCTGCAACTACAATCACAAAGTTTGAGACGATGAGAACTGGACTTGGCTTCACGAATCTTTATGAAGACTTTGTAGTCGCTAAAACCTAAAAGGGTTAGGAAGAGGACGACTCTATATACAACTAGGACACACCAAAAAGTAGTGTCGGGATCCAATGATCTCAGTTGCTTGAAGTTCCCCTTTTATAGACATTTAAAGCATAGGTTGCTTTAGGTTTAAGATAAGATAACTTTTGAACCAAGCAAACAATATCCACGGTTAGATGAATCTTTGAATCTGATTCACATAAACAAGATATACACTCTGGTTAGGTAAAACCGTAACCGAACCGTGTACAAAGACTATGTTCAACACGGTTAGCCGAAACTAGCCGGTTTGAACTTTAAAGCTTAATCTTATTTTTCATGAACACAAAAGACATTAACTTTGAGTCACAATCATGTGATCAAATAAGTCTAGTGTTTTAGAGAATTAATCAAATGCTAATAATCTCGTAGAAATAATTTAAACGCACTTGAAAATATAATCGACATGGTTAGTAGGAGTGAAAGGTACAAATACGAATGTCGTTCGTGAATCGGGTCAGTCCAAGTAACGGTTTGTAAAAAATTAACCAAACCGAGTTCCGGAGTTAACACAATTTTTTTAAGTTTGCGTACTGGTTTGGAAACCTTAAGACTATCACCGGTTCCGGAGTTCACATAACTAAATCGGTTTGTATACCGGTTTGGAAACACAACCGAGTTTAGGAACACAAAACTGTTTCAATTTATGTAACGGTTTGGAAACAAACCCGGTTCCGTAACCACAGTTCAAAATGGTTTGCATACAAGTATGCATTTCGATACGGTTCACGAGTCAAATAGATTTTCATATGATATACATAAAGATATGTGTACCACAAATCTGTAAGTCGATATATATATATATATCTACTTCGCTATGTGTACGAGTACATGCTTCAGACATATAACATTTTTCCCAGTTTGTAAAACTGATACCACTGTCTTGTATCCGATTCCATAGTAGTTCTATATTTCTTTCTAAATTCATTCGAAATATTCCTGAATAATTACACATATCATTGTTCCGGGCTATTTATGAATGATAAACTTGAATCATGATTTTGATTCCGAACAATAAATTGTCCTTAAACGAAATTCATCAAGTGTGAATAAATGTTCATTAAGCTTAGTCATTATATTTCTAGAAGTAATTATCAAGATAAACTTGACTCGAAATTCTTGTCTATGCATAATAGTCTAATTAGTTACGCGACATCGTCTCAAATGATAGAAAAGTGAATATAACTTGAGATATAGGTGGTTCAGTCTTCACTTACCTTTTGTTGATAAAGTTCTCCAAAAGCTTCGGTTGATCTTCGCCTTCAAACGGTAGAACGCAATGATGACTGCTGTGATCCACTATTCATCAACTACATTTCTATCCTAGCCCGAGACTTAACTAATTGTAGACTAGAAATCAAGATATAATTTTGACAACTAAATTTGAAAACAAGCTTGAGATAGCAACACTTGTGAGTTCGACCGAGCAATGCTCTAACAACATTTCTTAAGAAAGAATATATCATCAACAAAAAAATGTTCCAAACAACCCCCTAATAAACTTCACCATGACAATTTCAAAATCGATAGTGTTACTTTCATTCATTGCAATTAAGAAGGGTTTTAACTTTTAACTGAAATTAAACATGTTTAGATGAACTTTATCCCTAAATTCCCAATTTAATTAAAATACTTAAAAATTATCTGCATTAGAGCATATTATAAACAAAAAGATTCAGCTCTGATCATCAACGAAAATCATCACATAATACAAAATATTCATTGATAACATACTTAATCTAAGAATCTAACTGCTTGATTACAAAAATTTAAATATAGTAATCAATGAAAATAAAAACAAGAAAAATCTTGGGAAACGAATATTATCGATAATATGAGCTCTTTTCAATCTGGTAGGGTATATAGACATCAATTTAATTAAATTGAATGTTGGTTGAAGCTCTTTTCATAAAAATCATTTTTTTCTTAATTTGGCTTTGCAATAGGGGTATAAGTTTGCTTGGGTGTGTAATCAAAATCAAGACGAAAAATCCTCAAGCATTAGATTGGTACACCCTCTTGCAAAATGATATCCGCTTTGTCCTTTATTGGCTTTTCACAAAGATCTTTTATTTGGTCTTTAAATATGTTTGGATCGAAATAAAATAAAGCGAATGTTGCTATAGTGGAAGGAATTTTGATGTTCCTTAATATGAACAAGATTTCCGGTTACCATTTAAAGTATAACTATATATCTCTGATCACATGGTTTGAGTTGACAATTGTCTTTGTGAGAAAATCTCTTCCCTATCAAATTAAAAACAAAATGTCATAAATGAATATATAATATTATTTATTATTATTTAAACTTATTAATCAAGGAAATTATATTATATAAATTTGTATTACAATATGAATATCTACGTATTTATGATCATACGATTGAGTTGACTAATTATGCGGCTGTCTTGGGTCAGTTATTCCGGGATTCTCCTCATGCGAAAATTGTCTATGACAAGACTTATAGAGATGATCAGGAAGCATATGAAAAGACTTATGAAAACATTCTTCACCACATCACTAGTGCAACAAGATTCATATGCCCAAGGTAAGTCAATGGGAAACACATCACTAGTACAAAGCGTTATAAAATCTGTAATACATAACCAACTAATCTGAGCAAGCGAGTATGCGAAAATCCAAACCCCTTCGGTAGAAATCGATCGATTTCCCATACTATCACCAAAGGTAGTGATATTATGATTATTTGGTACCTCACGCATAGCCATTGTTGTTGATATAATCAATGTCAACATACACAATAGTATTGCATAAAAGGGAAAAAGATCTCTGAGAGTTGTTTCATGGATCCGAAAGAGAGTACTTGGTTCTCCCAATAACGAAAAAGTGTATAATGCCTGACTCTAACTGGGGTTCGCGGTGGTGGAGGTACGACAATCAACATTGATTTTGATAAACCTTTATTTGCTCTCCTTGAACTGATTCTTGAACTTGGCTTCATCTATGTTATAATTAATTACAAATACTAATTCGCAAGTTATCTCGATGGAAGTATAATGAAAAGAAAACTAAATATGTCAATTGAAATGAGAAAATGGTTGTCTTTTAGACAACTTAATTCATGAAGTAAATTAATGAGATTAAGAAAAACGTTTTAATTTGATGAATTTTGAATAACAAAAACCAAAAACCTAAATGCCATGCATGCATGATGAAACCGTTGCATTGCCATGGAAAATTAGTTTATATTATAATTGAACGAACCTCATGGTTTAGGTATGACTTCCATTTCTCTATATTTAAACACTAGATTATGCTAAAATTGTTGGTTTAACCTTCGGGCATTCAAAAATCATTGACTATTGTTGAGTAAAACAGAAAATCAACGATTCATTAGGGTGATTACAATAGAATATACCAAATTTATACATTTGGTGGTCCAGGTTGCATGGAAGATGGGATTGTGCACCATATATGGTAAATGCTAGCAACTAATTAAGGGTGACCAGGGTACCAAATACACCACAATATTTTCGTATAAACCCATTCAAAACACATCTTGCATGATCTAATATGCACATAAACTGTCAAGAAGATACCAACCACAAGATGTATAATTGGTATATAGTATAAGTTCGAACATAACCAACTATGGAATCAAATATATTTACTTAAATTATAAAGACAAATCAATATAATTTGGAACTAAAGTAAATCACATAACATACAAGATCTTGTTGACGAGGAAATAACAAATGCAAAAAAAACCTTGTGAAATGATGAGGGTACCAACGACACCACAATATTTTTGATATCAACCTATAAGTCTGATACCTTACATGATCTAATATAGACATAAACTATCAAGAAGATAGCAATAACCACAAGGTATACACTTAGTACATAATTACTAGTTCGAAATTGAACCTAACTATAAGGATCAACCCAAGTGTTTGGGATTAACGTACAATGTATTTACTTTTAATTATAACTACGGAAAATAATAGTAAATAATCTGCAAGATTTTGTTCACGAGGAATCCATAAATGCAGAAAAACCCCGGGACCTAGTCATGTTTTGAGTACTCTCAGAATTAAGTCGTTATACAAAGAAACTACCAACTTCATATAGTTGAGACCAAGTAAAATACCCCTAGTTACATAGTTTCCTCACTATCCTTTCGCCTATAACCAATTTTTTGAACGCACGTGAATCCTAAGATATAGTCCACTATTTTAAGTTGCTTCAGCCTCTTTGAAGACTTTAAGCACTCAACCCTTTCGATCGTCTTCCAAAAACTAAATGACTAATCTGTTTGGTAACCACTCTCCTATCTCAGGAAATTAATCAGAGATATTTGTAGGCCACAATTCGCGTGCAGCCACAGTTGACAGGCCGTAATCCGTGTGCTACAATCTATGTGCCATACCCAATCTTAATCATATATTCAAATTCAACTCGAGCCCCTCGAGTTTGAGGGGGAGCATTAGAAATAATCTCACATCACCCAGATCCTCCATTGTGTGAAGCTTAAAAGTTGCAAGACGGTTTTCGAGGGTAGTTATTAGTCCCATGGGAATCTAAGATACACCGATTGAGAGAAACCGTTCCTCAGGTACCAGTTTTATCATGGTGTCAGAGCCGGGTAAGATCCAAACAGTTCAGCTGCGAATCTACACTAGTACAGAAATGACCTTTAGCCACGCCAGATATAAATTTCCCTGTCACGCCTTTTTGGTTTTGGCGTGTCTATAGGGTATAATTCTACCCTATAGACACGCCATGTTCTATGGGCGTGTTAATATAAGTGCTTTCAGCCACGCCAGGGCTAGTAGCATGTCAAAATATCAACCATTTAGTCAATTTAACTTTAAATTTTTGATTGGGCGTGTTTATAGACCAGTCTATGGCCACATTATGTAGTTGTGGCGTGTCCAAAAGGTTAGTCACGCCATTTAAGGTGTGGTTTTAAAGTTGGTTCATTAGACACGCCAGTATATGCGTGTCCATATTGTACGATTGATAGACACGACAGTATATGCGTGTCCATAGTGTACGATTTATAGACACGCCAGTATATGCGTGTCCATAGTGTACGATTTATAGACACGCCAGTATATGCGTGTCCATAGTGGGCATTTTATAGACACGTTGTTTATGGGTGAAAATTATTTCTGCCGGTTTTGGTAATTTGGGGTGTGTGGATGAGAAATGAGTCTAAACCTTAAACAAATACACTACACTGGAGTGCTTGTATATTCGAGAAATCAATCATGCAAACCGGCCCTAAACCAAGAAATGGTCGTTCCATACTTGTTTTGGTCACAAAGTGAAGGAGATGGGGTTGATCTTAGGGGAGGTAAGCGAAGAAGGTGTTGAGATTGTGAAGGTGTTGGCTATGTATGACTTGTATCGTAAAGATGAACTCGGCTTGCGGGATGTAAGCTATCGGTTCCGGTGTTTGAATACGATGGTATCAACACTTGCCTCTGTTGTCTGGACTTGTTCTTGTTGTTGGAAATAGGGAGGAGAACCTATTTATACAAGTCATTTGAGCCTTATTCACGTCTCTCGTGGGAAGTGGAGGAAGTGGGGTGATGGGGTAGTGGAGTTGTGTGTTGGTGTTACACGACCAGTCTTGCCCACTTCTCCTGTCATCTCTAACCGTCCATGACTTCTTGACACGTTCTTGTGATGGCGCGTTGCACGCTGTAAACCGCAGACCAATACCCCAATGATGTATCCCCGCTTGTGACATGATTGATGTCTCGAGTGTGGATCGTGGGACCCACAGAAAAGTAGCATGTAATGCT
Source organism: Papaver armeniacum (assembly GCA_023531295.1). NCBI lineage: Eukaryota > Viridiplantae > Streptophyta > Magnoliopsida > Ranunculales > Papaveraceae > Papaver > Papaver armeniacum. Next base: position 32,017 of record JAJJWW010013125.1, on the reverse strand, counting down.
TAGACTAAATAACTAAGTTATTTAGGAAGTCGATACTTGTGAAGTATCGTGTGTATTCTATGCATGTATTGCATCAAGTATATTCAGCATGTATGAAGCATCGCTATTTTTAAGGCTTAACGGAGTAAGTCACGAATTTAAGCGTCTTAAAATAGCATCATGTCCATCCATCTTCGAGTGATCGTTTGGAGGCTATACAGGCAAGCCATGATTTGGCCGATCACCTCATGTGGAAGAGTGGTGGACGGTGATCGTGGTGATTCCTTACTGGTCTCTTAACTCCTAACCAGAGCTGCTTCACCAAGCTGGTAGAGTTGGACGGACGAGATGATCTATGACGCTCATCTGCGACCATTGATGAAGTTTTAGGGTTTTGAAGAGGTGCGCAGGCATCACTCTTCAGCTTGGTCGAAACCAAGCATGGGAGGTGTTTTGGAAAGGACCGACCGGGCATGCGTGTAGACGACATGCCGGTGTACACGTACGTACCTCACTTTGTCCCATGAAGGTGCGATCTAGGCCACTCGGTTTGACCAAGCAAAGATGAGCGGTTGAGATCGATTTGCAACGAGAAATCTGGTGCGCAAAGCCGCGCATCATGCCCATTTCGGGCGCGCGTTTCAAGACCGACCAAGCCCGGTCGGTCCCTGCCGATTGATTCGGCGGATGGGTGGTAGGCCGGTGTTCACGCCGTACTTCATTGCCTCATAGAAACGTGATCTAATCCACTCAATTTGTCCGAGAAGTTGAGTGGTCGAGACTCGGCCACAATTAGGAGGTGCGACCACGCCTGGTTTGGGCGTGCGAATCGAGGTGTACAACCAAGTTTGGTCTTGGCCGATCGGGTGTGGAGATAGGTGGGCCCGCAGTGATCATGTTGATACTTACCAGACCTGTTTAGTCTATTCCTGGACCCTTCATCCGAGCAAGATAAAAAGGGACGCTCGTGATCGCGACACAAACCCTAATCAGGTTTTGCCGGTCGTGTGTCATGCCCAGTTTGGGACGCACGAATCAAGACGACCAACCATAGTTGGTCCTGACCGATCAGTCAGGTATGTAGGCGGGCCCACGGTGTTTGTGTTGACATGCTCTGGGCCCTTTGAATCTACATCTACACCCTCCATCTATGCCTGCGAAGATGGACGGTTGAGACTATTTTACGATACATGTAATGTGCCGCAAACCCTAATTTAGGGTTTTTCGTCCATACTGCTTTGGTTTGGACGGTTTGGCAAGCTATGCCACCCTTCCATGCGGGGGCCGCGTTGGGTCGGTGGTGAATATTCCAATACCTGCTTGGGGTCATGGATTTAATCTAAGCTATCCAATCATGCTGGTGAGGTTGGATGGTCGTGATTGTTTCTGAGACTGATATGGTCAATTCAGGTTCAAACATGCTCAATCGGGCTAGTATAACACACCGAGAGTTGTAGCCTGGGTATTTCGTACATGTTTTATTATTAATGCTCGGAGATTCGTGTTGCTCTGCTTTGAACAACACTCAGTCGTCATACCGCACCGGTAATGAGTACAGGAAATAAGAGGCTGGTTATGCATTAATTAATAATGCTGTAAATTCACAAGGTATATGGGATTATTGCCACATGCTCCAACCTGATGAATTTCGTATATTTAATTCACGAATCTTGGGATAGTTGCCACATGCTCTATTCTATGTGAATTAGTAAAGTGAAGAAGTATTCATCACTTATTAATGGCTTTATCTTTTGCAATATGTTAGCGCATAATTTTGGCTTTTACAATTTCATCCCTTGAATGAAAATCCACCATCAATATTGTTGATGGTGGATTTTCATTTAAGGTTAAAATTGTAAAAACCGAAAAATCATCTTGTGACATCTTGTAAAAGATAAGGCCATCAATAAGTGTTGGATACTCCTCACTTAATTCACCTAGAATGGAGCATGTGGCAACAATCCCATTCTATGAATACACGAAATTCATCCAGGTTGGAGCATGTAAACAATCCCATATACCCCGTGAATTTCTAGCATTATTAATTAATGCGCAATCAGCCTTGTATTTCTGTACTCATTATCGATGCGGATGACGACTTAGTGTTACTCTTGCTGAGCAACACGAACCTCAAGCATTATAATGAAACCATGTACGAAAATACCCGTACAGCCGACTCTCGTGTGTTATACTAGCCCGATTGAGCCCTCTCGGTGTGTTATACTAGCCCGATTGAGCATCCGGACTGGACCAGTACGGTCGGATATGATCACCGATCATCCAACTCCACAAGCATGATTGGATGACCCGGATCAATTCCATCACCCCCAGCGAGGTATGGAATACCCACTGCCGACCCCGCATGGTCGGCCATTGGCCTAGCTTGCCAAAAAAACGTTCATACCAAGCAGTATGGACGGAAAACCCTAAATTAGGGTTTGCGGCATATTACATGTGTCGCAAAACAGTCTCAACCATCCATCTTCGCAGTATAGATGGAGGGTGTAGATGTAAACTCAAAGGGCCCAGAGCATGTCAACACAATCACCGAGGGCCCGCCTACACACTTGACCAACCGGTCAAGACCAACCATGCTTGGTCGTAACAAATTCGTGCGCCAAAACAAGGGGTGACGCACGGATTTGAATTAGGGTTTTGAGCATCACGAGCGTCCATCTTCTCCTAAGCACGAATGGAGGGTCCAAGGTTAGATTAAGTAGGTCCGGTCATACCAGCATGACCACCGGGGACCCATCTATTCCCTCACCCGATCGGCCAAGGCATATCATGCCTGGTTAATCCAAAACGCACGCCCAAACTAGCGTGGTCACACCTCCCAAACCACAACCGATCTCGACCGCTCAACTTCGCCGGACGATTTGGATGGCTCAGATCACGTTTTTATGGGATATTCAGGTATAGGCGTGAACACCAGCCTACCACCTTCACACCAGGCCAATCGGCCAAGACCGACCAAGATTGGTCGTCTTGGAACGTGTGCCTAAAGTGGGCGTGACGTGCGGCTCTTGCGGCACTGGTTTTTTGTCACAAATCGATCTCGACCACTCAACTTCACTGGATGAATTGAGTGACCCAGATCATACTTTCGAGAGGTAATGGGGTATAGGTGCCTACACCATCATGCCGTCTACACGCATGTATGGTCGGCCTGGCCAAAGTTGTATCCCATGCTTGGTTTCGACCAAGCTGAAGAGTGATGCCTGCGCACCTCTTCAAAACCCTGATTTCATTAACGGTCGCAGATGAGTGTCTCAAAGATCATCTCATCCGTCCAACTTCACCAGCTTGGTTATACAACCCTGGTCAGGAGTTAGTTGGTCGGTGAGGCGTCATTACCCATCACTTTACCACACCATGATGCGTACTGCATAAAATACACACGATACTTCACAAGTATCAACTTCCTGAATAACACAGTTATTCAAATTAGCATTACATGCTACCTATCGTGGATCCACGATCCACACGTTCCAGACATCAATCATGTCACAAACTGGGGGATACATACTGGGTATTGGTCTCGGTGGTTTACGGCGTGCGGCACGTGCAACGCGCCATCACAAGAACGTGTTAGGAAGTCATGGACGGTTAGAGATGAACATGAGAAGTGGGCAAGACTGGTCGTGTGGCACCGACGCACAACTCCACTACTTCATCACTCCACTTCCTCCACTTCCCACGAGAGATGTGAATAAGGCTCAATGACTTGTATAAATAGGTTCTCCGCCCTATTTCAAAGACAGGAGAAAAACAGGAGACAATGAGAAAAACCACACAAGTCCAGACGAGACAGAAACCAAGTGTTAATACACAACGTATTCAAACACCCAGAGCCTGCTTGCATCAATCGTAAGCCTGCTCACCTTCTGTTACAAGTCATAAGCAAGCCAACACCTTCACAATCTCAACACCTTCTTCGCTTCCCTCCCTAAGATCAACCTCATCTCCTTCACTTTGTGACCGAAACAAGTATGGAACGGCCATTTCTTGGTTTAGGCCGGACTTGCACAGATTGATTTCTGAATCCACAAGCACTCACCGCGCAGTGCATTTATTTAGGGTTTAGATTCATTCCTCATCCACACACCCCAAATTACCAAATCCGGCAGGAATAGTTTTCACCCATAAACAATTGGCGACCACAGTGGGAGGTTGATCTCTCGGTTGCAAAAAAAATTGAATTCTCAATTCTTCGGTTTTCATCTCACGATGTATCCTCACTCGGAGACCACAGGTGGTTCAGATATCATGGGAAGTGTAGCTAGAATGCTGGAGGATGTCTTGGCAAATCAAGCCGGTATCACTAGAAGACAGAGCGAGACATTCCGCCTTTTGAATGATATAACAACGCAATTACAAGAAGGGTCGGCGGGCATCTACTCAAACAAAGTGCAAAAACACTGGATCCTTAGTCGAGTCACACCTTTACCAAAGGATATGCGAAGAGCGCGTAATCATAGGGGACTCGGGAGAGACGAACAACATGGTCCAGTAGACAACGAAGACTCGAGGCAACTCCACGAGAGGAAAAGACTTGTCCGGGTACCACAACGTCTATCGGATATAGAAATGGAGCCTGCAGACACGGATCCCTCGCTGGAAGATTTATATCTCAAGACCCTTGTCGGCCGTCCAAGAAATGCTTGACGAAGGAGAGATCAATCAAGGAACACGTGAGTACGAGAGGATGGGAACGTTCAATTCGATCACTCAGCCAGCGGATATTACAATACCTCCCATCACTGAGCGGAGCAGCGCAAATCCCGGCATCTCATCAAGTGTAAAACCTCTGGTAGTCACCAGAGCAACAACTTCCACTCCATCATCAGGACGAGGAGCCGGAGGGACGAGAGGAGGACCATTCCCCATTACCATTGCAGACTTGATGGAGAAGCAGGAAGTTCTTGCTAAGACTCAAACGGATATGGCCGCAACTCAGAAAGAGGTACTCACTTTTCTTAAGACATTAACTGATCGATTTCCACAAGAGCCGTGACAGCCCCAGGAGCAAAAAAGGAACGCATTCAATGCACCGGAGAAGGTACTTCAACGGCGCGGACCTCCATGGACCTGATCAAAAAAGCGACATCAGATATGAGCGGTCCTGTCATGGAGACTCCTACACTGGAGACTGATCCTCACAACGATCCTCCTCAAGTCAATAATTTCACTATGAACCAGAGGCCGATGGATCGGGAAGCGTTTTCTCTAGTGGAAAGTTTATGCGAACTTTCACACCTCTCGAAGAATCAGCGCACGGAGATATTTTGCTGCAATCAACCAGAGGAAGTTCACAACCGTGCCCTACATGTCACCGCACACATCAAGGATTCAGAGTTGAAGACGGCCCTTATCGACACATGAGCGTCTTCGAATGTGATTACTCTCAAGACTCTCAGGACATCCAAGGTTCTCCCAGGCAAGGTCGTACGGAAGCCTACCACAATGACGGACTTCGAGGGAAACCAAACCGGACATACTGGAGAAGCTCCGCCAAAAAAATCAGACAAGTTCGTTGCATCCCACTCCCCACGTGGGCGTCAATTCAGGAAGAAGACCGGATTGCATCATTGAAGGCTAGTACCCACGATGCATCTTTGATGACAAAGTATTCTTATCCATCCTGTGAAGCTACGACCCACGTTCACATGAAGAGGGAACGAACTTTTGTGGCGAGTCGTGACCAGAATGGGAAAACGGTATACCGACACTGCCATTATCAACTAGCGGGGAGACTGATGCCTGTCTCTCTCCACCCAATGGAATGCTACAACAAAGAACGAACCACAAGAACAAGTGCTAGATGCTCCACAACAATTGCAAGATGGCACCAACTCCACAACCGATGAGATTGAAATCGTTGAGGAATCTCCTAGGCCTATCTCCATCATCAACCTTGTGTACGGATAAATGCACGAAGCTCGTGGAACTTCTCAATAGAGTACCCGGGACATATTCGCTTGGAGATATGAAGAAATGCTGGATTTAGATGAAAATTGGTCACCCATCATCTACATGTCATACCCGGATCCAAGTCGGTTAAACGGTTGTAGTTCGGATCGGAGTCTTTGCATAGACTTGAGATACTTGAACAGTCTTTGCTCCAAAACGATCCTCCTCTACCTAACATCGACATGTTAGTAGATGCAACCAGCGGACACGACATGTTCTCCTCCATGGATGGATGTAGCGGCTACAACCAGATAAGGATGTACGAGCATGACACAAGTAAGATATCTTTTCGAACTCCTATCGGAAATTTTTATTATACCATACTGCCATTTGGTTTGAAGAATACCGGTGCAACGTATCAATGCTCTATGACGACAATCTTCCACTGGAGCCAATACCTCAAGGGAGCATCCTCAAGAAGATAACGATTTCCACGCATCATATCGAACAAGATCCGGGCGAGTCACTTTATCAGACAGTGGTACCTGTCTATCATGCTATATTAGAGAATCTGCGCTTTTGGTCATCCTCTGGAGCTGTTGAACGCTCATCTACAACAACATATGCCACGATAGAAAGAACCCGGGCTGCCGTGTGAAGAGCCTCATAATGTTCGTAGGGGCATATATCTCACCAACAAGGCGATACAACCTTCGGCCTTCGCAAGCGGTTCACAAGCACCAAGAGGAAAGCTACCGAGATACAACATCTGCGCGTTCGCCAACTCCAACTTCGGTACCACATGCACGATTCCCACAATGATGAAACAATGTCCAAGGACTTCTTTAACACGAGAAAGATGGGCGGTCAAGAATCATGGAATTCGCGAGGGTAAATCAAGCGAAGAGGAAGCCACTTCAACGCTCCCTCCAGAAAGGCCGCTTCAATGGTCTATTAAAGAGCCGCCTCAATGCTCTCTCCGGACCCTGTTCGCTTGAAATCCTGCTTCAACACTCTCTTCGGGATCCACCTCAACGTTCGCACCGAAGCCACTTTAACATCCTCTCGAGTCGTTTCAACACTCAAGCTACATTAATAATCTGCGCTTTGGTCAAGTTATCTTTGATGTACTCATTGCTCAACATACGTCTCATCCATCCTTCATGAGGACCCGAGCGGAGCATGAAAAACCACAGAAGTCGATAGGAGGAGGGTTATCCTGTGGAACGGATATTTTCATATAGTTGAAAGGGCGCGATGAACAACTCATCATCAATGTTCGGCATATCTTTGAAGCTGTCAACACCTCCTGACTTGGCACCAGCATTATCCCCAGAAGACATCTCAACAGGAGTTCCACTACACCATTTTTTCTGATTCGAAACGGTTTTTGAGTGTTACGAATCGGGGTTGTAACGGTTCCTGAACGTTACAAAAAGGGGTGCTACAAATTTTTCGTAACGACCCAGCAGCCGTTACGAATTTTTTTCGTAACGGTCCTTGTAACAGCTGAGAGCCGTTACTACGTGGCATGGTCGTAACATGCGACAGCCGTTACGAATTTATTTTGTAACAGAACGTTGTAACACGTTAAAGCCGTTACGAATTTTTTTGCAACTGTAAAAAAATTACTGCAGGTCATTATTGACCTGGTCAAAATCAGTCAGCAGCGGCTAATTTTGACCTGGTCAAGGTTGACCGGCAGCTCATTGTCGGCCGGAATTCCAAATAACCACATGCATACACCTTTCATTTTATCCTCCACAATCAACAATATTTTATTCAATCAAATTCAACTCACTTTCAATCAATTCTTATCATATTCAAATGGATTCATACAAAAAGAACTTAAATTCTTCTAAGTACAAACTTTATTTGTTAAGTATCAAATACAAAGGGATATATACTAAGTATCAGTTCATAGAAATTCCTATGTTCACAAATTCATATAACTTAGAATGTACATACAAACTTACTGCAACCTAATGTCTGCCTTGTTCTCCATCCTTTTTGCTCCAAACTTGCCGCAGCAGAGCATCATCCAATTAACCTGTAAACACAAAAAAATATATACTTAGACGGAAGTATGCGTAGAAAAATCAGCCCTAAGTTATGAGGTTACTGCTACAAGTAAGAGAAGTGGAGGATCATACTACATTAAGTTCTTGTTCATTTCGTAAAAACCTACTACATTAGGGAATACATAGAAACCAACTTCAATTCCTAAGTTCATTTCAATCTCACTTGAAAATCACTATAAGTAGATACTGTTGAAACTTACTCAAAACTTGCAGCTTCAATAAATTGAACTGATAAGCTATGATAATTATCTCATTTATGGTTTTTCAGAATTACTATACATACCGAGGGTGTTACGCCAGCTAAGGACATAAATAAGAAAATTTGGAGCAAGCCTTCAAGCACAGCAACAGCTCGACCAACTTGAAGCTGCAAAGTTTAAGAGTGGACATCTCGTCAGAAATCCATGCATAAAGTTATAAATGAAAAGTATCTGCTAAGTTCAAACTTCATAAGCATATATACCAACCTATGTTAAAAGCAGAAACTGATGAAATTACAAAAAAAAAAAAAAAAAGATTGGGGAAAAGAACAATGAGAAATACTTACAATGGTTTTCTTATAAAGAACAAGCCCATGATTAAGTCATCAAGAGCTTCAACAGAAACTGCATCCACTCATCCAGGACATCATTATAATTGGTCCTGAAACAAACCAAAGTCCATAAGCTCTCTCGCACGCGCAACAAACCAAAGTCCTACAAGAAACATGGAATCTAGAAAATATACAAGTTAAGTACTTACCCGGTAATCTAGCAGGTACACAAGTTGATGCCAATCCAGCTGAAGTTCACTTCCCACCCGCATAATACCTCGCAAGTACAAATTGAAGGTCAAAATCCACAAATTTAAACTTTATAGTACAAATATAACCAAGTGAAGTACTTATCAGGGATTGTTATTTCCCCGGCTGGCTACTAATGCTTCAGCTACCTTGTGTGAAGTCCCCTGTGAATTCATTTATCAGGCTCTTTGCATGATACATTCATTGCAAGAACTTAAGAAAACTAAGAAACAAAGGAATGTAACTACCAGGAAAACCTTAGTTGTAGAGAGATTGACCAAGCTGTATAAGCTCTTGACCTACAAAACTCTCAGCTTTCTTCACCATTCTCTTGACCTGCATATGTTTTCATATAAACGGCCTCGTTCCATGCCAACCATCTTTCACAATCTCACCGAAATGGCCCTACAAGCGTAAGCTATCATCATCAATAAGAAATTCATCCTCCAAATAGTAAACGCATCCAATATTTACCAGTACTATCAGCAGGACAGTGCATCAATGAAGCAAATTGAATCTGTTCATACATACAGAAACATGGAAGCATAGCAGAATTCACCAACTAAAAACACACCCAAAACAGTACTTGTACACAAGTACAAGCCTCATACTACTACACATTTCGTTACAAAAAGGATATTCCAATCAGTGCTTCTTTGAATTTGAAACACTATTAGTAAGCCCAACATATATTTTCTAGCTTATAATTGCATATAAACACCAAAGCAAATTCTAAAAAAAACTTAGAGCTATAAATAAACTATCAGTACAAGTAACTTAGCTTAATTCAAACTTAGCATCATGATACTTTATATTATTCAAAACTGATAGATTAAAACCAAAACTAAGAACTAAGTGTGGATACAAATCTTCTTTACTCACTTGTTATTGGTTCACATCATCACACTTCTTCCTCAAAACAGACTTCAGCAATCCCAGGTTCACTCCCCACTACTTAAAGCCTTCACGGTCTCCAAGCTTTCAGCTCCTTGTACACTTCCATAATATGCTACTCATGCCAACTATATCATTGTCTCATATTGCAGGAAAAACAACAAATATATTTTAATATGAAGCAAAAAACAGAGACACCAAGTTAATATGATACCAATTGAATCAGCACCAAAGGTAGTGGTCTTAGTTAATACATTTTTTAGTCATTCCAATTTGCAATACTTGTTATAGTGCATTTCTGACCTGAAACTTAACCACAGTTCTACATTTGAAATGAAAACTAAAGTTAGTGGGGAAAGACATTAGCTTTGTACATCAACACAAAATGGGAGCTTGCCCGTAAATACCGTCAGACTGATCTCTTTAACTTTTGAATACAACTTGCACAACAAAGATTAAATCCACATCCATAAAAATTAATGTTATTACATAACAGCTTAGAACCCAATAAAGCTAGCATTGTAATCCCCAAGTACTCCAATAAACGAACAAAAATAGAACCCAATAAACAAACAAAAATAACATGGGAACTGAAGTTTTTTTTCTTACCTTACCTTCTTTGAGGAAGAGAGTGATCCTGGTTCCTCTACTCAACTGCTAACCATCGACATCTCTACTCAACTGATTTCTTTCCTTTGAGTTTCTAAGTCTCTCATCAACCTTTCATTTTCATACATAGTCCTGTGTGCCTTTCTCTTTTTCTGAATTAAAATGAAGATGGCCATGTATGTTAGAATTAGGTCATACCAATTTACCAAGGGTAAGTAAGAGAATGTATGCATTAGAATAATGTGAACATGGATTAATAGCTACAATTAAACATATATACCTTCATTAGATGTGAACATGGATTAATAGCTACAGTTAAACATATATACCTTCATAAGAATCTTGAATACCATCTGTTTGTTGAGTAGTTAGGATCAGCATCAAACATGAGCAGCAAAGAAGCAGCATTCACGGAAAGACTGAACTCGCCTCAAACTGCTGAGGTGCATTAGATGTCTAGTAAGCAACAACATTAAATCAGGGTTAAAAGCATACGTACATACCCTAGCAGCAGAGCATATCATAATAGTACTCTTACGTACATAGGATAAAATAAACTGGATAGGAACATCTAAACTAATTGATGCAAAGTTTCTGGCTATTCCAGAAGCTTTTAATACTTTTACTTACATGCAGGAATAACAAAGCCAAAGTTAAGTACCTTCCCTAATCGCCTAGAGAAGGTTTAGCAGTACAAGCGCTCAAGCTCAAGCCTTCCTTCAATCATCTGTGAACCCCCTAAGAGATAGTCATGTACCAGCTATTAAAACACATCAATGAAGTTTATATAATCAGTACCATAGACAGTTAACTCTCCAAGTTCCACAACTTTACAAGTATTTGAGCTATAAATGTTTGAAACCGGTAAGTCAGAAATTACCTTTGCTAAACTTGCTTTCCCTGATTTGTGTTCTTAGTAACCTCAAATTCGTCCAAAAAACACCAAAAATTCACAATACATCAAACAATTCTAAACCCATTTCAACCACTAAAATTGAAACCCCATAAACCCATTTCAACTACTAAAACATAAAAAAAAAAAAAACATATAAAAATATTCAGTATCCAAAAGACAAGATAAAACAAAAGTGGAAGGATGGAGATTGATCAAGTTACACAGTTAATTAAAAATAAGAAACAAACCTGAATCTCTTGCAGAACTTCATCACGTTTCCTAACATTAATTGAAAGGATTCATGAAATTCAGGTTGTCCTCCTAATGACAATGAACTCAACTTATCTTGCAACAACAAAATCTGAAACAAAATATCAAAACCTTCAAATGAAATTGGAAAAAAGAAGTCGTATTAGATTTATCAGATGAAAAATCCCTAAAACGAAATCAGAAAAAGAAATCGTAATTGATTTATTAGATGAAAAAAACCCTAAAATGAAAAAAACGGACGATTGAAATAACATATCGAGAAAGTTGTAGTACTCTAATCTCTAATCTCTTTGATCGATTTCTGATATCTTCTGTGGAAATCGGTCAGTTTACTCGATGAAACCCTGATATCTTCTGCAGAGGCGATGAGACAGACGAGAAGAGAGAAAGAGAAAGTGAAAATAAGAAATGGGTTTACTCGATGAAACCCTTATCTCTTCAGGGGAGGAATAATCCTCCAGCATAAGTAAACTTGGGCGGAAAAATATGGCACACGGCTGAATGACACACGCGCAACTAATATCTGTTACCGGCCCTTGTGTGACCAAGCGTGTGATTAGCACACGTAAAAAATTAGTCTGTTACGATTCGTAACAGCCGAAGCCTGTTACGAATCATGAAAAAATTTCGTAACGGCTGTTGCCTGTTACAACTATGTTGTAACGGCTTTTTGTAACAGGAAAATTTGTAACGGCTGCTGAGCCGTTACAAATTTTAGTTACTATTCGGGAAAAATGGTGTAGTGTTCTTTTCTTCATTCTACAATAAAAAAAAACATGAGTCAGTACTTGTATAAAAACGTGTGAGATGTGTAGTCACACACGACAGAACACACATTCACGTTGGAGTACACAAGGCTGGTATTGGGTCCAAATACCGGTATTGCTCAAGTCTCAAGTCCAGTGTTGCTCAAGTCTCAAGTCTGGTATTGCTCAAGTTTCAAGTCTGGTATTGCTCAAGTTTCAAGTTCGGTGTTGATCAAGTCTCAAGTCTGGTGTTGATCAAGTCTCAAGTCCAGTATTTATCAAGTCACAAGTCCTTGATCGCTAAGTTTCAAATCCGGTATTGATCAAAGTCACAAGGCCGGTATTCGAATAAAACAGGCGCATGCAGCAGGTCGGTTTTCGGTCGAAACACATGGTCGACGTTCGATCGAGAACGCAGCGGGTCCCACTTGATCCCAGTTACCCAGATTGGTCAAGACACACGCCTTCCCCAATCAAAGCTCTCTCTCCAGAAGAAGGCGTTTCGGCTCCAACACTTCAACGCTCTCCGGGCCCGCTCCCAACGCTTCTACAGGACCCACATTTACATTTGAGCACACAAGACGCAATGGAGCCACGATTAACCAAAAACAGCACATCAAGCTCACGTTCGATCAAGCGGGTGCGGTAGCCCCACGAACGAAACAAAGCGTAACAGTCCATCGAAGCGAGGCAAGACCGACATCATGCTAGGGAACACTCGCACCGACGCCTCTTGAACGTGACATGCTCCAAGGACGGGATGACCCGCCTATCCCGGTAACATCTAACTTTGTCTCATAAGCTTTGTCTTTAACTGTCACCATCTCATGCCTACCCCACAATGGTGTAATCATTACGTGCTAGGTAGGGGACTTAATGTTGATGGTGGATTTTCATTTAAGGTTAAAATTGTAAAAACCAGAAAATCATGCGCTGACATCTTGTAAAAGATAAGGCCATCAATAAGTGTTGGATACTCCCTCACTTAATTCACCTAGAATGGAGCATGTGGCAACAATCTCATTCTATGAATACACGAAATTCATCCAGGTTGGAGCATGTAGCAACAATCCCATATACCCTGTGAATTTCTAGAATTATTAATTAATGCGCAATCAAACTTGTATTTCCTGTACTCATTATCAGTGCGGCATGACGACCGGTGTTACTCTTACAGAGCAACACGAACCTCCAAGCATTATAATGAAACCATGTACGAAATACCCGCATGGCGACTCTCGGTGTGTTATACTAGCCCGATTGAGCCTCTCTCGGTGTGTTATACTAGCCGACAGCATCCGGACTGACCGTATCGGTCCGGATATGATCACGATCATCCAACTCCACAAGCATGATTGGATGACCCATCAATTCCATCACCCCCAAGCGGTATGGAATACCCACTGCCCACCCCGCATGGCCGGCCATTGGCCTAGCTTGCCAAAAAAACGTTCATACCAAGCGGTATGGACGGAAAACCTAAATTAGGGTTTGCGGCATATTACATGTGTCGCAAAACAGGTCTCAACCATCCATCTTCGCAGTATAGATGGAGGGTGTAGATGTAAACTCAAAGGGCCCAGAGCATGTCAACACAATCACCGAGGGCCCGCCTACATACTTGAACAACTGGTCAAGACCAACCATGCTTGGTCGTAACAAATTCGTGCGCCAAAACAAGGGGTGATGCACGGCTTTGAATTAGGGTTTTGAGCATCACGAGCGTCCATCGTCTCCGGCACGAATGGAGGGTCCAAGATTAGATTAGCGAAAGCGGTCATACCGGCATGACCACCGTGGACCCATCTATTCCCTCACCCAATCGGCCAAGGCATATCATGCCCGGTTAATCCAAAACGCACGCCCAAACTAGCGTGGTCACACCTCCCAAACCACAACCGATCTCGACCGCTCAACTTCGGCCGGACGATTTGGATGGCTCTCGATCACGTTTTTATGGGATATTCAGGTATACCACCTTCACACCAGGCCAATCGGCCAAGACCGACCAAGATTGGTCGTCTTGGAACGTGTGCCTAAAGTGGGCGTGACGTGCGGCTCTTGCGGCACTGGTTTTCTGTCACAAATCGATCTCGACCACTCAACTTCACTGGATGAATTGAGTGACCCAGATCATACTTTCGAGAGGTAATGGGGTATAGGCGCCTACACCATCATGCCGTCTACACGCATGTATGGTCGGCCCGGGCCAAAGTTGTATCCCATGCTTGGTTTCGACCAAGTCAAGAGTGATGCCTGCTGCCTCTTCAAAACCCCGATTTCATTAACGGTCGCGAGATGAGTGTCTCAAAGATCATCTCATCCGTCCAACTTCACCGGCACTTGGTTATACAACCTGGTCGGGAGTTAGTTGGTCAGCTGAGCGTCATTACCCATCACTTTACCACACCAAGATGCGACATGACAGCATAAAATACACATGATACTTCACAGTATCAACTTCCCGAATAACACAAGGTTCAAATTAGCATTACATGCTACCTATCGTGGATCCACGATCCACACGTTCCAGACATCAATCATGTCACAAACTGGGGGAATACATACTGGGGTATTGGTCTGGTGGTTTACAGCGTGCAGCGTGCAACGCGCCATCACAAGAACGTGTTAGGAAGTCATGGACGGTTAGAGATGAACATGAGAAGTGCGCAAGACTGGTCGTGTGGCACCGACGCACAACTCCACTACTCCATCACTCCACTTCCTCCACTTCCCACGAGAGACGTGAATAAGGCTCAATGACTTGTATAAATAGGTTCTCCACCCTATTTCAAAGACAGGAGAAAAACAGGAGACAAGGAGAAAAACCACACAAGTCCAGACGAGACAGAAACCAAGTGTTAATACACAACGTATTCAAACACCCAGAGCCTGCTTGCATCAATCGTAAGCCTGCTCACCTTTCTGTTACAAGTCATAAGCAAGCCAACACCTTCACAATCTCAACACCTTCTTCGCTTCCCTCCCTAAGATCAACCCCATCTCCTTCACTTTGTGACCGAAACATCTCCTTCACTTTGTGACCGAAACAAGTCTGGAATGGCCATTTCTTGGTTTAGGCCGGACTTGCACAGATTGATTTCCGAATCTACAAGCACTCACCGCGCAGTGCATTTGTTTAGGGTTTAGATTCATTCCTCATCTACACACCCCAAATTACCAAATCCGGCAGGAATAGTTTTCACCCATAAACAAACATACGCCAAATTCAAAGTGTGGCCAAAAATTTCCTTTTTTGGACACGCTATTATATGTGTGTCCATAGTGTGCGTTCTATAGACACGCCGGTTTTATTGCGTGGCTAAAAAGTTCGTTTTGAAAAAATTAATAAAAAGATGTTGCCCATATTCGAACGCATGACCTCGAATGAGTTAGGTAACAAATCAATCCACCAAGCTGCCATCTTTAGATGTTTAAAACTAGTGTTAAAAACTAAACTTGTTCAAATGACTCCACATTTTATAGACACGCAAAATTCAAAGTGTGGCCAAAAAGTTCTTTTTGGGACACGCTAGTATATGTGTGTCCATAGTGTGCGTTATATAACACGCCGGTTTTATAGCGTGGTTAAAAAGTTCGTTTGAAAAAATTAATAAAAAGATATTACCCATATTCGAACGCATGACCTCGAAGGAGTTAGGTAACGAATCAATCCACCAAGTCGCCAATCTTTAGATGTTTAAAATTAGTGTTCAAAAAACTAAACCGGTTCAACGACTCCATATTTTAGTGCTTTAAATGCTTAAACTCTAATAATGTTAGCATACGCAAAATTTCCATATTAAAGACCGAAAACTAACATTAAGATCTAACACCATCATTATGTTTACCAACAATGGCTAAAAATAGGGTTTAGTAGAGTAATGATGGTACGTATCTAAAGGGTTGAAGATACTCTTTGATAGTCTGACATTAGACTTTGAAAATAGGGTTTAGTAGATTAATGATGGTATTGCGCATGGCATTGAAGTGGCGTGAATAGCCAAGCGACAAGACTCTTAACCAAATGCCATAAATGACCATTTATGGCTAAACTACCACCATCATTATAAAGATAATAGAGAGATAAACAGATTATTAAACCAAAAATAGAAATCAGAGAAAGAGAAAGAGAAAGAGATATTGTTAAGGAATAGTGAAATGGCCGATTCCCCTGCCATACGACATGCAAAGAGTGCGATTGAGGCTTTAAAAGCTTAGAGATGGAAAGTTTGATCGCTTTTATGAATCTGAGATCACCAAGAAGAAAGAACAAGAAGAGAGAGAAGAATTTCAAAGATTAAGGGTTGAAAATGATGAGGAATTTCAGTTGTGGATGAGAAAGTTAGATGCCATAGATGCACGCCGACGCAGGAGAAGCTTCAACGATGAGGAGAGGGAAGTGTTCATGGGGAAAACTCGTAGTGCGATCGAAAGTGATAGTGAAGATGAAGAAAAGAACTATGAAGGAGTAGAAGATGAGGAGAGCAAGATGATTCGATGAAGAGAGATGAGAGATCAAAAGAAGCAGAGAGGAAGAAGAGGAAGAGGCAAGAGTTTGAAGATGTGATGTACAAGATCTATCTCGCCGAAAAGAAGAAAAACCCTTGTAAGTTTGCTCGAACCATGTCAAAACCCCTCGAACGTGGATTCTGGACGGAGAGAGATTCCCCGGGTTAGACTTCAATGGAGAGCCCGTGTTTTCCGGTGAGATGGTGGTTTGCGGTGAAGAAGAAGATGAGGAAGAAGAAACAAATGATGATGATCTCCTGTGGTCCCTACACATCTTCGCATTTAATGATGATGGTACTCAAAAGCTCTATGAAGAGGATGAGTTAAACTACAAAGCAAGAATAAAGTGACGAATCTTGGTGATTGCCTTATAGGTACTTTATCAAATCCTTAGAACTAGAGTAATGTGATTTTGATTACTATTTCTCTTGTGCATCTTCGTGAAAACTTGTGGGGATATTGATGGTACTTTATGTTGCTGAAGAAGTGTATGGAGAATGGGGTTTCTTTTTTTGTTTTTTGTTTGATAGATGGTGTTGATGAATATCTTATAATATAAGGTGTTTTTGGGGTTCAATTTGCAAGAAAGTGCATTGTAAATATAGCAGCCAAGAGAGTTGCAAAGGTTATGATTAACCTTTTTTATGTCGAGCATTAGTAATGTTGCAGGCTTTTAATTTTGGTTGTAAAAAGAAAGTTGTAATGGCAATCGTATCCTCGTCGGTGTTTAGAAGTGGTATTCTGCTTGATTTGTCCTTCTTTAGATGTAATTAAACTAGTTGTGTTCTTCTAGTTGTTTGAATTTTCATTAGTATTAAACTTGTGATGGATGTAGGTCTCGAAGGATTTGAAGAAATTTGTCAGTTTTCTTTCTCTTTTGATTTCGTAGTAATGGATTGAATACATGAAACTTTTTATGTCGTAGATTAGTAATGCGCATCTTTGAATTTTGATTGTAAAAAGAAAGTTGTATTACACTCGTAGCTGTCGGGTGTTTAGAAGTCGTATTTTATTTGCTTTGTCCTTCTTTAGATGTAATTAAACTAGTTGTGTTCTTCCAGCTTGTTTGAATTTTTCAAAGGTATTAAACTTGTGATGGATGTATGTTTGAAGGGTTTGAACATAAAGTGTCGGTTTTCTTGCTCTTTTGATTTCAAAGAGTAATGGATTGAATACAAGAATGTACAAACAAGCAATGTTCTTGGTGAATGATTCTAAATTTCCAATGATTGTTAAGTAGAGATGGGTAGGAATGACTGGATTAATGAATCAATAGGGTATATAAAATGCTGTTTAAGATGGTAGGTATTACTCAAGTTTATAAAATGCTGTTGGAGTAAGATTAATTCAAAGACTATTTTAGGCCTAATTCCAAAAAAAAATCTATGTGCAAGCCTAGTACTATTACTACTAATCCTAGCATGACAGTAATATTAATTCAACAATCAAGATAGCCAAATCCAAACTCATCCAACATTGTTAAAACCCATCCGCATACAAAACCCCACCATGATTTAAGAATCATTTTTTTCAACAATCCATACATTCATTCTCTAGTTAATTTAAAAATCCAAACAACTACATTCTATCACCTGTTTCAAGCCCCCAACTGCAATATTGCAGGAATTAACATGGAAGGTAGTGTTAGTTTGCCCCCTTGTGACACAATCTCGGCCCCCCATCCGCCTTCTGGCTCCCTTGGCTAGGTTACCCATGAGGCTCATTGGTAGGTTAGCACAACAACCTGTTCAATTAATGTAGTAGTATGTTGTTGGAGCTTAGCTTGTTAGGCTTCCAACTAGTTAATGTAATACTCTTTATCCAATAAAATTAATGAGATAGATATAAGTGGGAATTAAGTGTTTGGCCCTCCCCTCACTCTGTCTTACTCAAATGGCCTTTGGATTAAAACTCAATTTTAAAAGAATTAAACCATTTTATTGAAATAACCCTTAAAAAAGAAGGAGGGCCATTTGGATAAAGATGTTTCATGATGTTATAAAATGATAAACTATATCCTTCAGGGTATAATCGTCATGCCAACTTAAACATAACATGTCTCACAAATCATACGTAAGAATTCGACAAATTTTCTATATTTGGAAAGCTTTTTGAAAGACCTACACAACGAGCATAAATACAACTATCAAATTTTCATTTCATGAAATTTTTTATTCTCTAAATAATTTTTAAAATTTTCTTCATATTTTATAGTGTGCAGATAATATGCACACTGATTTTATGTGCAGGAAATATACACACTGATTTTTGTACATAATGTAGGATCCAAATATCGCAACAACAACACACTTGCGGAATCTTCATTAACAACGTCGTGGCCGTCAAAGTGATTTGAAATGACATAACAAATGAAGATAACGTAAACATGAAGAAGGTAGCAAGACTCGCGAGAGTGTCTCGAGAGAAGGTAGCAAGACTTGCGAGAGTGTCTCGAGAGAAGGTAGCAAGACTCGAGAGAATGTCTCGAGAGAAGGTAGCAAGAGCCTGCGAAATCATTAAAGGGCTCGCGAGAATATGAGTCGTATGTGAGTCAAATATCCATTATGTAAACACCTATATAAAGAGGAGAGCGGGAGAGAGAAAGGGGAGGAATAATTTTGAGAGGACACTTTTAGAGGAGAGAGAGATATTTTTAGAGAGATTTATTTTCTTTATCATCTTCTTCCCCAAATAATTAGATCTAGAGCTCTAGAAAATATCCATTAATGGAGATTCTCAATGTAATTCAAATGTAACCTCAACAATCATAGTGAAGAATCGTGGATGTAGATCACATTGATCGAACCACGTAAAAAATCTTATGTGTCTATTTAAATTTCTAGCACTTATATTTAAAATTTAGGTGATTAATATGATTTAGATCTACAAAATATAGTGAGGGGTGTAGTGTGGGATTTCCCGCCACTACATATGCGCTAGAAACAGGACCTAATCTTGTTGGTTCAAGAAAATTTAGAAAAATCGTCTACTGTTGGTGATGAATTCAATTGGATCTATAAGCTTTAAGGGAAAAAAAGAGAAGGAAAAACACCAGACAAAGAAAAGAATGATGTAGACAGGGAAAACAAACTGCTAATTGTTAGATTGAAGAAGATTCAAAGAAATTAGTTATTGTGGGAGATGGATTTCAATGGATCTAAAGGCTTCCAGATTAAGTATGGAAACTACACCAAAGGCTCGTGACCATACAGAAGGAGATGTGTCAAGAGGCAGATGAAGAAAAAACCACATGTATGACTGTAGCATCCGAGGGAAATCCTATCTTAGGATGAAAAATTACAAAAACATTAACGAAAGTCTAGACAAAGAAAGAAGACGTGAACTCAAAGCCGCACATAGGTAAAGAGGAAAAGTACGAGTCGATAAAACGAACAGGTGAAGAAATTGGTAGGGGAAGGTGTTTCGCAGGAGCAGGAAATATCATTATAGCCCAAAATAGACTCTACTCGGCAGCGAGGAGAAGAACATGAAGGCATTAGTTAGGAAGATTTAATTTGAGAGATGCAAATTCATCAGCCGTCCGGGTCAAGAAAGGCATGTTTATCAAAGAGTAAAGAACGGCAGGGGCCAGAGCTTCGTCAACAATTTTGGCAAGAGCAAATACTTGAGGGGCATCACTGAGACGAATCCGTGATACACGAAGTACCACCTTCAGCAAACATTCAATGAAAGACAAAATACTCACCACGAACAGCCAAAGGCGGGAGTAGGGATTGGAACTTAATTGACCTTGAGAGGTTAAACTTGTAAGCGAAGAGAACATCCTCAATCGATCGAGGGGAGATAGTGAATTGCAAGTTAGCAATCTATGGGGAAGAAGACGAGACAGTGGCGAAGAAGAACAAAAGTGAAGTTAAACAAAGCTACGTCAAATTGCATCAACAGGCGATGAACCCACAACGTAACCAACGATAATTCTTGACGAATGTGTACAGCTAATCCCAGGCGATGTCTTCGTCAGCGCACACAGAAGCTAACGCAGTTTGTATCACCATCTTCAACTCGCAAGGAGTTATGAAATTTAGTTTGTATTTCATCGCAGCAACATCGAAGTTACGGCAACTCAGACTATAATCATAAGAGATAGATAAGTTCGCCAAAGAGAGCAAGTCAAAGGGCAGATGATTCCAAACTGCAAAGAAAATGACAACGAAAAGGTCACTTTATGAACTAAAAGCACCGAGAGAGTATGGTGCACTTTTTCATGAGAACTCTAGTAGAAACAAACAAAGAGACGTGATGCTATGGGAGAGTGGCAGTGAGCGCAAGGTTATCAGAATTTGTAACAATAGGAGAGGCGTCAATTTGGGGATTGTATAGGTATACATTCTTGCCAGTGGCATTGATTGTGGAAATAGTGTAAAGTTGGATTACTGTGTGAATATAAGCCGTGTCAGAGATAAATCTGGTGTGTTTGCGAATGGAGATATTCATTGGTTGGACGACCAAGGAACTGTTGATTGCTTTTAATTTGGTGATGAAGTCATCTCGAGAACTTCCATCACCGCCTTATTCGGGACGGTTGCTAAAGTGTGTTTTCCTTTGCCATGTTTGGAAGAACAATGAACTGATCTGTTGATTCACAACAATGAATGATTGAACATCCTCTCTAGAGCAAATGGTGAATGAAGAGATTACCTAATCAAGCAACAGACGAAGCTCACCATCAGCTCATTTAGCAGTTCGCAAAATTTAGCATCTGCGACGTTAATAATTCTTGCGATGTCTTCGCAGCCTACAAATAATATTCTGGTTAGCTTCTTTTTCTTTTTGTAGCTCAGCCTAGAATCTGCTATAAAAGGACGAATTTCCATCCTTCCCAGCGAACCGGATCACCCCTTATATCACCAGGAAGTGCTAAGAGAAATACCACTTCAGAAAAATAAATCCATCTTGATGATGAACTGAAAATGTGTACTTAGAGCAAATATGAGACATCTCGCAAAATCCAACGAGCAAGGCAAACGAAAGGGAAAAGAAAGTGTAATTATTGCAGCAATGAAAGATCATCAGAGAAGTTCCATGAAACCGTAATCATCACAGCAAGCTTTGCACAAATAAAGGGGAGTGATCAAGGTGCATTGAGTCCATCACGTCATTAACTCTTAACGTGTGAGAAGACGCAATGAGATGGAGGCAATCATCAGTTTCTCTTATTGTGATGCGAATAGAAGTTTATCTTATGTAAGACTCCACAGGCAAAGAAGAAGAAAAGACAAAGATAAATATCATACAAAAAGACGAGAAAAATCAGAATGAGGATCGCGAATAGTACCAAACCTTCACAAAACAAGTTTCTCTACGGTTGGTCAAGGCGATAAAGTATAAGTCGGAGGTCGCGAGTTCGATTTCGCACCCATACGATTTTTTTTTTGAATATTTTGAACCGAGACGGAAGAAATGATAAAACTACACTGCGAACTAACAAGCAAAGCGGTTGTAACAATTGGTTATGTGCGAAGACAACGGAGTAGACGCTAAGTGTTCAAATCTCCAAGGAAGCATATTATTTTTTGCATTTCATTTTCCTTCGCTCAATAAAGATGTATAGATGGTCAATCAAGCCAAAATTTCAACAATTGTGTTTCTTTCGCACAAGAGGGCTAGCACGGTTGGTCAGGAGGCATGAATGCAAGCAGGAGGTCGCAGGATCAATTCTTGCTCTCGCACATTTATTTTTGTTATGCGAAATTTCGCACAGACTTTGCTTATCTCGCAAAGAAGAAAATTGATGATTATCTCGCAAGTTAATTTCGCAAATGAGGATTAGCATAATTGGAATAGGTGCGAGGATATGCAAGAGGCAGGTCAAAGGTTCAAATCTCATTTCTCACAATTCTTTTTGCTGCGAGATAATTATATTTTATGCGACGTTCATACATTTCAAGGATGCTAGCTTCGCAAGCAAATCATATACTTCGCAAGAGACAACAACATCAAACCACAAAAGTTAAATATGAGAATGAATGAAAGAATGAAAACATGCGAAAATATCGCACAAAAAATGACAAGAGGTTATCAAAGATCAGCGAAATTACAAAAGAGCTTATATGCAGAAGAATCAACAAAATAATCAGATAGAGGCAAACCTACTATGACGAAATCAGAATTTCGCAAGAGGCAAAAGTACCTAAAGTGCGTCATAGTAGGGGGTACCTATTGCATATGAAGAAGAATCAATAAAATAACCAGAATGGGACGAACCTTTATGGCGTACACCCTAGTTCGCGAATAACATTTCGTAAGAGGCAAATGTAAGACCTAAAGTGCGTCGTAGTAGGGGTATCTCTCGACATGGCTCGGGGGAAGGTTACACCGCTCCCGAAGCCCGAGTCATGGAAATTTGGGGCCCATGAAATCCTATCCTAAGAGGTACCTTGGATTCCCAACTATATATGTAGGTTATACCGGTTGGGCGTACCGAGGGTCTCTTCCAAGGAGTCGATGTATGCTCAAGGCGCCGAGGTACACGGTTGAGCCAGAGTGCCCGGATGGATGAACCTACCCCGGCCATTCTTGGCAAGTCTTGGCATATGTTGCACTCGCCCGAAGAAAACTCCACTTAGGGTGCGTCTCGTAACCATAAACCCTATAGGTATAAGGGATAAGAGGGTCACAAAACAACTGTTGTTGTTAAGACCGGATGGGAGGAGCTAGTCTTGTATGGCCGATGTTTCGCCTCCTTGAAGGGGCAACCAGAGAAGATAAGGGCGGCACTCTCCATTAGGGAAGTGCCAAAAGACGCAAATGTCATGAGGCTTTGTTTTCGCAAGGAGACTTAGGCTTGTCATATTTGTGCAATGATCCTGAAGAGGCAATAATACTAACGCGAGGGTAAGGCGAGATCAATGGGTCTTTACACGAAAGTGTACGGACGTCCTGCGATTTCGTCGCAAGAAGGCAATATCATGGGGCTTTATGTTCGCAAGGATATCTAGACCCATCATATTGTCGCAACTAAAACATCTGCAGAGGCAAAAATACTTGGAAAATGATAAGGCAAGATCAATGGGTCTTTACATGCAAGTGTAAAGACGTCCCGCGATTTTGTCGCGATGAAAGGTGGCGGGGGAAGACCTCTAATTAGGAGGTCTAACTCGGAAGACCACACAAAAATGATAAGGCAAGGTCAATGAGCCATTGCATGAAAATGTAAGGCGGCCTGCGACCTTGTCGCGGCAAGAAGAGATAAAATAAAGACTGCCGAAATGATAAGGCGAGAAAAGTAGATTTCTCCATTCATAGAGATACCTGCGACCTCGTCGCAATGATAAAATTCAACGTAAAGCAATGAAGAGATTATACTATCGCATGAGCACAGCGCAGAAGAAATAACTCACTCATTCAACACTTTTTCAACGATTCTACCTTCGTAGATAAAGAACAGAGGCAACAATGGATTACTGAAAAACATTTTATGTTCTTTATTTTCTCGCAAGAATCATTTCCAAAGAAGATGTTTACCAATGAACAACAAGAATCCTCACCAAAAATGGAATAATGACTTCCATGAACAAGAGGCAATACTTCTTATACTTCAAGGATTAATACTTCTCCACTTCGCAAAGTTTCAACTTCGAAAAAATAGGAGCATGGCATGAGGCAAAGAACATGGAGCGAGAGTTCCGCATAATGGATTCGCAATACTTCTTATATTTAGAGGATTAAGTACTTCTTATACTTCTCAAAGGATACTTCATACTTCTTATATATTTCGAGGATTGAGTACTTCTTATATTTCTTCAAGGATACTTCATACTTCACATACTTCAAGAGATGATACTTCATATTCACTTCTCAAAGCTTCGGAACTTCGCCAAAGAATAGAGGCAAGTACGTACTTTTCAAGTCCAGTATTCTTTCGCTCATTCCTTCATCAACAAAGATCAAAGACTACTACGACAACGGATTTTTCCTTAAAGATCGCTCTTCAAGCAATATTCAAAGAAAAAGAGGCAAGATGTAGGATCCAAATATCGCAACAACAACACACTTGCGGAATCTTCATTAACAACGTCGCTGCCGTCGCAAAGTGATTTCGTAAATGACATAACAAATGAAGATAACGTAAACATGAAGAAGGTAGCAAGACTCGCGAGAGTGTCTCGAGAGAAGGTAGCAAGACTTGCGAGAGTGTCTCGAGAGAATGTAGCAAGACTCGAGAGAATGTCTCGAGAGAAGGTAGCAAGAGCCTGCGAAATCATTAAAGGGCTCGCGAGAATATGAGCTGTATGTGAGCTGTCATCCATTATGTAAACACCTATATAAAGAGAGAGAGCAGAGAGAGAAAGGGGAGGAATAATTTTGAGAGGACACTTTTAGGAGGAGAGAGATATTTTTAGAGAGAGATTTATTTTCTTTATCATCTTCTTCCCCAAATAATTAGATCTAGAGCTCTTAAAATATCCATTAATGGAGATTCTCAATGTAATTCAAATGTAACCTCAACAATCATAGTGAAGAATCGTGGATGTAGATCACATTGATCGAACCACGTAAAAAATCTTATGTGTCTATTTAAATTTCTAGCACTTATATTTAAAATTTAGGTGATTAATATGATTTAGATCTACAAAATATAGTGAGGTGGTGTGGGATTTCCTGCCACTACACATAAGTTATTAAATTTTCTTCATATTTTATAGTGTGCAGGATATATGCACACTAATTTTTGTAAAAAAAAAAATAATTAATTTTCTTCATATTTCATAGTGTGCAGGCAATATGCACAAGGGCTATTTTGTTAATCCTGCTTCCTATAATATTCCAGGGCCACTAGAATAATTAGCAAATTTATTAAATAACCCCAAAATAAAAGTGTAAGACCCATAATTTCCGTGGTCATAAGAATAAATTTCTCTAGATATAATATATATTTTCATTATTATATTTGAAGATAAATACTAAAATTACTCTAAATAAATAATAATACCATTTATAAAAATAGTTTTATATGACTATGTCATAGTTCTTCGGTTAAGCGGGTTACTTGGGTTAGAAATATTTGTGTCCATGCTTGCCCAAATTTAGCTCGGGTTTATAAAATTTATGCCCAAACTTGCCCAAAGTTCAAATACGTTGCTCATGTCCGCCTTTCAACGTTCGGGTTGGGCATGGGTTGGGCTGTCAACCCAACCCAAGTCCCATCCCTAATTAAATTAAAGCTACTTTAATTAACCAAAATGCCATTTTACCTAGGTTTATCACGTCATTATGACATAGTGGGCTAGACTAGGGAACGTGTTTGATTAAGCCTTTATCTTGGGAACCGACGTGACCTCCAAGAATTTATAGTTCCCGATAGAGTAGTTTATTAGGGGATTAACAGGAAACCAAAGAGTTAGAGAGAGAGAGCAAAAAATTTCTGGAGTGAAATTTGTAGAGGGAGACTACCATTTCTCGAGTTTTTCTAAATCAAATCAATCAAAATGGCTGGTGATGATGATCAACACAAACGAAAGGGTAAAGCCCCCATGATCGAAGAGAAACTATAGAAAGAGTTGGAAGAGAAAGAAAATGAGAAAGGTTATCACCACTATGCAGATGATTGGGCGAGATGACCAAGGATGATTTGGAGAAGGTACAAAAGAGAGTAAGTGACTTGTTATATGATATTGAACTCCAACCTCTCTCGGGAAGATATGCATGCCTTAATGGATGAAACAAAGCGAGAAGAGAAACTGGTTGAAAAACCTAGAGAGAAACCGATGCATTTTTCCAAAGAAGCGTCATCATGATTTTTTCATAGATGAAGAAGAGGAGGAAAAATTCTGGGAAGTGCGGGTGGTAAAAAGATGAGGTTGGTTGAAATGGCGTGTGAAGAAAGAAACTGGGCCGCATGACAAAGTTGATGCTTCCGAAGATGAAGAGCCCGTTGTTTTTGTTGATCATCGAAGTGATACACATACAAGTTTTCATCTAGAAGAGATAATTAAGGAATTTCGCCAAGATGAGAGATTTGGGATTAATGATTCATTGTTGGACCAAAAGACCGATTCCTAAGCGGACGATGCAGATGAAGACGAGGAGGAAGAGGGGTTTGATGAGGAAGAGGGGTCTGATGAGGAAGAAGAGGGGTCTGATGAGGAGGAAGAGGAGTCTGTTGAGGAGGAAGATGAATCTGATGATTCTGATTCCGAGTGATGGGTATGACAATGAGTAGCCTTATCTACATTGGAATTCTTCTGTAGAGAGATGGTGGATTTTTGGGTAAGTGCTCGAATGGAAATGATGACATAATGTTAAAAAATGGTTAAGAGATAGATATTATCATCAAAGTACAGAGAAGAATTCAAATGGAGAGGGGTCTAATGTAAATGGTAAGTCACTGAATCATGTGTTTCTTTTTTTGGTTCTGGCAATGGAAACTGAAAATGCAGGGTAATGTCATGTTTATTTTGCTTTTTTCATTTTCTTTTTGGTATTTGGACTTTTTGTGGGTAAGATGGTGAAATACTTGTAAATGGGTATGTTTTAGTTGATGCACATGTAAGTGGATATGAAATGATAGTGTTGCTGCTAAATATTGCTCAAGATTGAATGGACAGAACGGTTGTAACTTTTTTAAATGCAATATGATGAAGTCAGCTTATTTATATTGTCCAACGATTGTGTGTCGATAATGTTGGAGATGCAGGATGTATTCCGAGAAACTAAAACTACAATCAAAGAACTGAACATGTACAAGACTAAAATGTATAGAAAACAAATGCATACGAAACAAGTCACTTTAGTGTTTCTCTATGCATACGCCTAATTCACTTGGTGGAAAGGCATATACACACCTATTCTTAATCTACAATCACTAAATAAGTCAAGCATATCAAGTAAACTCACACCTAGTCTTCTGTCAAATATATGACTAACAAAAATTGGTTTGCGTTGGTTGCGTGTATTTGACTTGCACATAACTGACATGAACACTACTTGGTGGAGCCTTATGCACACCTAATTTGATTCTACAATCTGACAGTAAATACAAATCACAAAGACTCCTGAGATGCTGCTTCTCAAAACAGAATACAAGCTTTATTCACCAATGCTGACATCCTACAACCAAATACTATGTCTATATGCAAAGAATGGAATACTATCCCTGGGGACAAAAGAATTGGATTCCTTTTTGGTGTCATCCCAATTGCACCGTATCCAGAAAATTTGTGGTATCCACGATACAACATAATTGGGGTTTCGACTACTGTCAACGTACCAATGAGTACAAGGTAGTTCGAATTCACATGGATGCATGGTAAAGTTCAAATACACACTCTAGGAGACAAGAGGGGATGGAGGAACATAGCAACGAAGATTCGTTATACTTTTCGGAGTTCAGGTGTGTACGCACATGGTTGTTTTTTTTTTGGAAGGATTGTTGTCAGCAGGATATTGGCATAATATCTTTCAATTTACACACTGAGACGTTCCATCAACATTCTCCACCCCCGCATCATATTCCTGGGAGTGAATTTTGGATAAATACTAACCCATCACTTGGGATGGTCATGTTCGAAGTTCGCATTTTATTTTACTACATCCATGAGGGGATTGATCGGCCGGATAGATTTACAGGCTCCCATTTCCGAAGAAAATATTCATACATGGGCACCTGGCGGGGAATGGAATGGGAATTATAAGATAAGCATTTACTTTGAAGAGGATTAATGGCCGACTTATAACCCGATAGCCTTTGTAAATAACAAGGACCTCTTATTTTGGCAAAATACGCGTTTATTGCGTTACAATACACTCACCAGAACTTGGACGGAAATTTGGGAGGCACTACCGTGGGAAACAAGGGTTGCAATTATTCCTCACATGAGGAGCGCTGTCTCGTTGAAGAATTTTGGTGGACAATCGGAAACGTGTACTCACGATGTCCATGCCGCTAACACATTCCTAGGCTTATCTATGTAGCTTTTTTTCTTGCAGTTTTTTTTTTTTTTTTTTTTTTTTTTTTTTTTTTTTGTATTTGGATTTTTTTCTATGCTGAAATGTACAATTTATTCATTGGGTTATTTATGTTGCTTTTTTTTCCTTGTATTTTTTTGTTTTTTGTTTTGGTGTTTGGATTTTTTTCTATGTTGAAATGTTCAATTTCGTGCATCAACATGAAAGTGTTGCCGCTAAATGTTGGGTCATTGTTTAACTAGCCAACATTTGGTTTTTTCCTTTTTTTGCGTTACACCTATGGTCCAGCCGGCCGGGCCACCCAAACCGACCTAGGTAATTAAATTAAAAAGGAAATTAGATAAATATGAAAATATTCATTCCATATATCTCATGAGATCATAATTTATTTTAGTTTGTTATGTTCGTTATGTATATTAGATTAAAAAGGAAATTAGATAAACATGAAAATATTCATTCCATATCTCCTTATATTGCTACAATATTCGATGTAAATACCAAAGAATAGGTGATTTAAGATAATGATGGAAAACCTAAGAAATTAGGTTTTTCTTACAAATATATATAAATTACACCAAGAATAGAAAAAAATTAACATAGAGTATTAAGAGGAAAATGAGTTCTGCTAAGAGGGACTATAGAGATGAAACTGAAGAGAGGATCCAAAAATGTCCTCGACTGATGGCTGGTCCTCGTAAATTAAGGATTATCATTAATGTGGACGGAATAACTACTGTTCCTGGTGTTCCTTTCAACGCTGTAATTAGTTCTGTTGTCACTAGTGTTGACAATGATGATGTTCCTATTTATGCTGATGTTATTCCTGGTGTTCCTCTGGACGCTGTAATCAGTAGCGATGAGGATGTTGATGTTTTCGATTATGCTGATGTTCCTACTGTGAATGATGATGCTCCTGCTTCTATTATTGAAATTATTGATGAAGATCGTCCCGATGTTCCGGATATGGCAGATAATCCAAAAGTTAACAAGCATGATCTTAACAAGCATGTGGAGCCCGATGAAGCGAAAATGACAAATCGAGGATGACAAGGCGCCCAAGCCTGCCGGTTGGAGTGATCGGTTCACCTCAAAGATTGCAAGAAGAATTGTTTGAAGGTGGGGATGGTTCATTTTGATATGGTTTTTTTTTTTTTTTTGATGATATGGTTTGATTAATCGATTTCATTTTGTGGACGCTTTGAAAGTTGTTTTCGTTTCTTGTTTCGTTTGCTAATTTTGTCATTTAGAAGAAGGTGATGTTTATGAATTCTTTTATTATTTAGGTATTGGAATCATGAAATAAATCAAATAATTATTTACAAGTTCATAGACTTTACAGAATGCAATATATTCTTGCAAATTTATTTATTTATGAGGTGTGCATTCTTTTGGAAAAATAAATATAATTAGCTGAAAGAACGGAGGAAATGTAGAAAAATACGTTTTCCCCCCTGTAAACAATAAGAATCAATTTATCACTTTAGGACTGATCTTATTATCTCCTTGAAAATACTTTTAACAAAAATACGAGTTTGAACAAGTAAAGTGCTATTGAAAGTAAAATACTGCTATACGACGATGTTAATGATATGATCTTTGCGTGGAATTGGATGAGAATGAGGAACCAGACTAATCCGACAAAGAACCAGGTTTTTGATGACCATTTAGTTTTCGGGTGGTTTTATTTATTTTTTAATACGCACTAGATGGAGGCTTTTACGCTCGATAGATAGGTTGAAATTTATGGATGAATGATTCACGTTGAACTTTTATGTTTTCTCGAAATGATGAACATGAAAATGGATGGGTTTAGTTTATTTATCTTTATTAGCTTACCCGTATGCGTTTCCTACATAGGTGCCACTAATAATTCATACGTTTCCTCCCTAAACCAAGAATAGTACGGGAGACAACCCAAACTTAAAATTATTAAGGTAAATATTATTCGAAATAGGAAAGTAATTTTTTTCTATAGCCTCTTCTCGAGTTGGTTAGAGATCGGAAACAAAATTTCGAAAATTTTCGGAAACAATTTTATCATAACTGTCTACGATATATTCTCTCATAAAATAAGGAAACTAACCATATTGTTTACACATCAAAAATTTGGAAATAAAAAAAGAAAAACACCAAAAATCTTTTGTTTGGCGGGTGATGAAAATGGATTTTACTGGGCGGGATGATTTCAAAAGGAAAATCAATTCCCGCCTGATGGTTTGGTTAAATTTCAAAAAGAAAAAGAAAGACGAGTTCGATCCACTTTTTCAGTTTTTATTACTCGATTCATTCTCTCTATGAAATCATAATTCTACTACTATCTCTAATCTTTACAAGGAACCTACCTCTTCAGAATCGATCTTTGTTGTTGGTATTATTTCTACAACCCATTATCGAATGAATATTAAATTGATGTTAGATTTTTTGTTCGATCTCATGGAATCAGATGTTAGATCTTATAGGTTTAGTAGTTAAAGCATAATTAGGGTTTTTATTCTATCACTTCTTATAGGTTTACTAGTTAAAGCATGAGTAGGGTTTTTATTCTATTACTATCTCTAATCTTTACAAGGAATCTACCTCTTTAAACTCGATCTTTGTTGTTGGTATTATTTCTACAACCCATTATCGAATGAATATTAAATTTATGTTAGATTTTTTGTTTGATCTCATGAAATCGAGATGTTAGATCTTATAGGTTTACTAGTTAAAGCATGATTAGGTTTTTATTCGATCGTATCAAAGAACAAGTTAATGACAATCACGGGTTGTACGATGAGATGTGATTTCATTTTGTTACAACAATAATATTTTAGGCTTAAGTTACATGCATGAACTATTATAAGATTTAGGTAAGGATCTTTCTTTCATGTTACTTAGTTAGGCTTTACTAGTTAGTTAGGTTTTACAAAATAAAAATAAATAAAAAACTTAACGATGCTAATTTTTCTAGGGTTTTTGTTATTGTTGGGGTTGGATTTTGATTGAGAGTTAATAACTCTACTTTGATCGACGATGTTGTGTCAATCATATTTATATACAAGGCTTCTCAAGATTTAATCATTTGAGTCTCGTTACTTGGCGAGCATTAACGTCCGCATTTTAAGTTGCCACTTTTAATAATACCATGTTGTTGGTTGGCCAATTTGACTATATCTTCAAGCTAAAAATGGATAATCACTATCTGGTGCTTTAGTGCTCTAGGCTTATGTAACAAAAAGTTATATAAGACCGTTTAACCGGTACCTTTCGCTTTGTGGATAACACAATAATCATGAGGAGATTTTGTGTGTTGCAGTGATGTTTTAGCCTCAAGTTACATGCATCAATGAGTTCATGTTTGTTTCTTTTCATATAATAGAAAATAGGTGTAACACATGTTGCCTATCCTGTTAGGTTTAGCTAATATTTT
>JAJJWW010013124.1:0-35073 GCA_023531295.1 Papaver armeniacum | reverse complement strand
CCTATTTATAGATGTTTCGGACTAGGACATAGATTGTGTAGTTGAGATTAGACTTCACGGCATTCGTCATTTGAAGACGAAGAACTACTTAGGGGAGCTTATGGAACTTGTATGTGGAAATGAAACTCATCTATCACTTGGAAAGTCTATTTCTACTGTATCTCTTATATTGAGACATAAGTCGTATTACGATATAGTTTTCTATATACATATTTGAGATTTAGAGCTGAGTTTATCTCGCTATCATATTTCTCGAAATATGTGTTGGCAAGCTTTCGCTTCGACCAAGTTCTTCTTATATCATGTGAAAATTTCTGAGTAACATCTTACATGGTTTGTGTGATACAATCATTTGGTGTAGTCTTGGAATGTTTCATTATAATTATATCAATATCTTGAAAATTGCTTTGATGCTAGTAGTGTGTGAAAACGGCTATTGTCATCCTCTAAAAAAGTTTCAATGATTGAAATAAGAGTTTAGAAAACTTAATCATTATTGGATATGTCATGTTGTGCACTCTTGCACATATGTAATCCATGTCCCAGGAACCATAGTATGCTTGCACCCGTTTGCGTACTGTTGGTTTGAAATCAGGAACCTAAGTATGCGTACACGTTTGCATCTTTGGTGTACGGGGTTCATGTCCAAGAATTTCTGCTAGGATTGAAAGTTCGCGTACCCGTTTTAGTCTTGT
This sequence comes from Papaver armeniacum, assembly GCA_023531295.1. Taxonomy (NCBI): domain Eukaryota; kingdom Viridiplantae; phylum Streptophyta; class Magnoliopsida; order Ranunculales; family Papaveraceae; genus Papaver; species Papaver armeniacum. The sequence continues at coordinate 34,378 of JAJJWW010013124.1, read as the reverse complement.
GAAACCAATCTTAGTCCGGGTTTTCCAAGTATGTGTACACGTTTGCATACTTGAAGGTTAAAGTTCTAAAATCGGTTATGAACATGAACATAAACATTTATATAATAAGGAATGCAATCTTTGCAAACCGTGGCTATAATGTTCATGATTGATTCGAGTGAATCAAACTGATTTTGCTTCAATTGTGTTCTTGTATAATTCTATGAGAATATAGCAATTGAACCACTCTTTAACTATTTTTATTTGAGTCATTTGAACTAGTTATGGTTAAGATGAAAAAGGTTGATATGAGAGTAATCATATGGCTAACCTCGGTTAAATATTTGTGAACCAACATGGTGTACACGTTTGGGTACGGTTACATAAACCTAAATGAGGGTACATTTCATTTGTGTGTAACAAGCTAAGTTCGATTTAATAGTTGAAAGATATTAGCTTGGTTGAATCCGGTTTTTCATCTAACGGTGAATATTGAATGCTTTGTTACCAAGGTAACTTGGATTGCAAACCCTGATTTGAAAACTATATAAAGGAGAACTCTAGCAACTGGGAAAACTAATCCCCACACCTCACATGTGTTGCTAGTTGCATAAACTAGAGTTGATTATCCTTTAACCTTAGGTTTCTATCGAGACCATGTAGGTTTAAGACTTGAAAGACTTCATTGGGATTGTGAAGCGGACCCAACTATTTTCTTTGTAGTTGCGTGTTTAAGATCTTTCCCGATTCTATTCGTGATTGAGTACAATTGAAATAATTGACTCGAGATTAATTTCTCCGATAGGCAAGATAAAAGTAATCACAAACATCTTCGTCTCATCGTTTGTGATTCCACAATATCTTGTTTCGCTAGTCGATTAAGATTATTGTGAGGTGATTGATAATACTAGGATGTTCTTCGATAATATAAGTCCGGTTTATCAATTGGTTCATGTTGACCTTGATTTATCAAAAGATGGAACAAAAACTCTTGGGTATTTACGTGGGAGACAGATTTATTCAATCTAGAGACTTTTCGTGTGAGACAAATTTGTTTATCAAGTCTTCGACTTGGTCGTAGCAACTCTTGGTTGTGGGTGAGATCAACTAAGGGAATCAAGTGCATAGTATCCTGTTTGGGATCAGAGGCGTATGAATGCAAGCTGTACCTTGAATCGGTGTAAGATTGATCGGGGTTCAACTACGATCCCGATCCGAAGTTAATTAGTAGTAGGTTAGAGTTTGTAGTGGCTATTGTGTGGTGTTCAAACTGGACTTGGTCCCGGGGTTTTTCTGCATTTGCGGTTTTCCTCGTTAACAAAATTCTGGTGTCTGTGTTATTTTTTTTCCGGATTATATTTTGTTATATAATAGAAATATCACAGGTTATGCATTAAGTTCAATCAATTAGAATATCTGACCCTGGGTTGTTGATTTAAATTGATTGACACTTGAACATTGGTCTTTGGTATTTTTTAAGTTACTCCTCTTATATTCAATCGGGCTATAAATTTCTATTTGCCGATTGCGATTGAATTAAGAGTTAGAGATATTAAACTCTTTGATATACTTTTCTCTAGATTGAGTCATTGTCTAGTTGATTCTCTAGAAAGTATATTGGAGTAAGTCCTCTCGCATTGCCAAACGAATTGTTGGGTGTGGTTGTTAGACCCCGCATTTTCAATTGGTATCGGAATGACAAACACATTAAAGACCTTATAAGTCTGTGTTTGTAGCGATCTGATATGGACAGAAGTGCTATCTCTATAAACGTACCCCCAGTCTTCGATGACTCAAATTACTTGTGGTGGAAAATTTCTATGTGTGTATTTCTTCAAGCGCGTGATTTTCAATCATGGTTTTATGTAGTTAATGGCTATGATGCTCCCGTTCGGCAATAGGAAATGCAACAAACTCCAAAGGATATTGGTGCATATGTTGCCCGAGATACTTGCTTGCAAAGCAAAACTCCGAAGGTTTGAATGCCATCATACATGCCATTACCCCTAGATCTTCGATTACCATGTGACTACATTACTCGGTCTAAAGATGCTTGGGATATCTTAGAAACCGTATTTGAAGGGAATACGGTGAAAAGTAAGCTAGGCTTCAAAACCTAAATTCCGATTGGGAAAACCTTAGTATGGCAGATGAAGATTCATTTGATGAGTTTAATCACAAAGTGTCTGAAATTGTTAATGCATCCTTTGCGTTGGGTAAGACTATTCCTGAAAAGGACATTGTGTTGAAAATTCTCAGATCGCTACCATCTAGATACGATTCTAAGAAGCATGCCATCGTTGAAGGAAATAACCTTGATACTCTTTCTAGAAATACTCTTGCGGAAAGATTAAATTACTTGATCTTGATCAGAATACAGTCATAACTTCTGCGTTCAATGTTGTGACCATTGCAAGTGAAGCTTCTAACTTGTCATGGGCTGATGAATGCTTTTCTAATCATGTCAATTCTAATAGATCACTTTGATGACACAAAAGATCAAGGATATGGTAAAGAAAATCAAAAGATCCGAGATCATCTTCTCTCTATTGCTAGATGATTCGAGTCAAGAAAAAATATCTTAGTGTCCCAACGTCTTACATATTGTTGTAGTGTGCATGAAGGTTCAGCCCTCTCGACAAAAGTTTTATGTAACTCCAATTCCGATTTGGAATGCGAGTCCGAGGCGAGATCCTAGAATTTACCTGGATAAGTCTGAAGAAATTCACCAGGAAAATATTCAAGCTTGAAGGAAGTGTTGAATAAACTTGAATCATCACTACAGGTGAAAACTCTTGTGATTATTTGTCTTAATGATGAATTCACCAGAACCCTTTCTCTAAAAGAAACAAAGATCAATTCTCTTAAATGTGACCTGCAAAGGTTGTCAGGAAGCTCAGACAAAATTTCAGCAATGTTATTTGGTCAAAAGGATTTTGGAAACACAAGTGGGTTAGGGTTCAAAAGTAAGACAGTGAGTACAACGAACTCTCTTGTTCCAGCTGGTTCTGGACCAATCAATCTTGTGTGTTGTGATAAACAGGAGTCATCTCTACAAAGCAAACCTTCTTTGCTTTGCTCCTTTTGTGGAAGTACAAGTCATGTCCAGAGTAAGTGTTGAGATTCAAGAGGAACAACAAAAGAATTACCAAACTTCAAAATGACATGCAAAAAGATGAATCGAATCGGAAAAGCGATCGGTGGCCTTTGTGTACCAAGAAAAGAAGTCCAAGCGATTCGAGAGACAAACGAGGTAAGTTTGTTCATTCAACAAACCTTGAAATGTTACCTTGTGACACAAGAAGTGAACATTTTGTCCACTCCATTACTATCTAAATAATAGTAATGAACTGTATCCTTATTTTATTTAGACTTGAAAAATAAGGATTACCTCAAGGTTGTTCAAGTCTTGTAAATCTTTTGTTGATTTTTTGTTCCATTTTGGGCAAGTAAATATTTTATTGTTGAAATAGATAATGGATCATGAACCGTGGAGATTTTTTTAAAGTCCTTTAGGGTTTTACTATCCTAGGAGTCTATTTATGTTCATTTTTGAACATCATTATCCTCTACCTTCTTTCTTTTCAAATGATACAGTCTCATGGCTCCTACTACAAGAGGTACCACAAAAAGAGATGTTGTAGAAGAAGTCAATGTGTATCTGTGTAAAGGTATTCAGTCCTCAAGGAAGAGAAAGGTAAAGGATACGACTAATGATCTAGGTTCTTCCTCCAACGCCTATTGTTTGTTTGTCATTCGATAATAACTTTAGGATTATGGTGAAGGATTTCATCCGAAAAAAAATGATTTAAAATCTCGAATCGTTTCATCTTTAGAAGATATTTCTCACTATGAACAAATGTTGTCTCTAACAAAGAACACTACTGTGTGAACCGAAAAGAGAACTTAGTGAGTTAACTTGATAATTTTGAAGATTTGTAGGAATTAAATGATCCGATTATAAATGGTTTTTTCAATAATGAGAAGGATTCTCGGTAGATACCCTGAGACAGCTCTACAATGTCTAGTAAATCTTCTTATGAGAATTTATTTCTTGTGTTTTTAGAAGAATAACTAGGGTTTGGAATAGCCATTATTGTAAGTACACGTAGCTATGTCCAACGTTTTCATCTTCATGTTTTTAGATTCATTTATTTAAATTCTAAGTTTTTTGGAAGATAATGTTTGCAATTTTAATCTTTATGATTTTATATATTGCAAATTGTTATGGGATATGTTTTTTATGTCTGTGAACCTGTGACTGTCCCATACTTGTTCAAAAGTTATCTATATTATGACGGTATGAAAGTATTGATAAAAGATAAAATGAACTTTTGACAAGGATTAAGTCTATTATATGTCATTGTGCAAATTTTGATGGAAGAAAGGATGAACTTTTGTTTACAAGAATTAAGTCTATTATATGTCATTGTGCAAATAGAGATGAAAAATAGAATGAATCCTTGTGTATTCCACGGTACTGGTCGATCTCCGATCCACATTCTTGTGCATATCTTGTGTTGCTCTGTAAGTTCTCTTATGTCAAGCATGGCCAATTGAATGAATTATTTTTGTGGTTGATTCAATTGAGATTTTTTGGATTCAAATCCATGTTTTCATGTGATTTGGTTGTATCCAAAGAAATCCTTCTTTTCTTGTAAAAGCAAGGTCGCCTTTGTTGTTCTTTCGAATGACATTTTATGGGGAGAGTTCTTAATTGAACTTGTGCTTAATTGCCAAATCTTTGTGGGGAGTGCGGCTGTGGAATATTATAGGGTTTATCTTGTATCTTTATAAACTCCTTGATGAATGCGTTTAGATTCGGCTTTATGATTGCATCTAAATAAGTTGGTATGTTATTATCTTTTGGTCATGAAGTATCTCTATGAAAATTTCATGAGGATCCTACTAGTTATCGTACCTTTGCCAATTTATATTGACAAAAAGGGGGAGAATCAATGTGTAGTTTCATACTACAAATACATATGATTTACGGATCATTATGTAAGGGGGAGTGGTTTTAATATTAAGATGAAGTATTGACTAAGGGGGAGTGATACATATCACCATAATATTGTTGTCAAAGTTGTGATACAATTTAACTTTGATGTTGTGTAATAATTATGACACTGTATAACAATGATTGAGAGCAATTTTTTTCATTGTTATCTGATAGGTGTTGTAAAACACCTAATTTACTATCTAGTAGTTACGCTTTCTTTGCTAGTTTTCTTGTAAATTATGTATCTTATGTTCTCTTTTGAGTTTTATAGGTGTTTTGGAGTCATTTGAGTAAAAGGAAGTGGAACTCGCTCAAATTCAAGATTTCTTCTGATCACCCTGGAGACAACGAAAAGATGAAACCAATGGCGAAAGAACGAGTCATTCGAGTTCGTATGAAGAAGTTCACGAGCAAAACAAGAATTTGAAGGCTAAAAGAGCAAAATGGTCGGACAAGTGCTATTGGCAACCCCACTCTAAGTTAAGGCAGTCACTCTGTTAGGGGCAGACATTTCGAGGAACCGCTAAAGGAAGTCGGTCTATTGCTATGGCGAGTCACATCAGGATATGCTTTCTTGCTAAATGGCGGGGCCATCACATGGAGTAGTAAGAAACAGATCAATTGTCGCTATGTCATCAATGGAATCCGAGTTTGTAGCTTGTCAAGATGCGGTACAAGAATCTAATTGGTTAAGGAGGTTCTTTGAAAGTTTTGAATTTGTCACTCACGCTGCGATGCGGTGAAAATTCACAATGATAGCACATCAATGATTGCTTATGAAAAAGACCCAAAGTACCATGGAAAGACTAAGCACATTGATAGGAGGTGTTGTTTTATTAGAGCTGCTCTTGCGAAGAAAGAAACAGTTTTGGAGTACATGCCTAAAATTGATGATAGTTGATCCTTACTAAACCTATACCAAGAGATGTTTTCTTGTCTCATGTTAGAGCGTTAGGTTTATGATGCGTGTCGTAAGTGCAATCAAATTAATTAATATTTCCACTCAATTAAAAATAATATAATGGAAGTCAAGTTCGTTCCCACGAGGAGCAAGAGATTCTAGTTGTAAAAATTGTCACAAAAAAAGGGATGTATAAAGCAAAAGAAAATAAACAAAGCAATGGCAAGTTGAAATCAATAAGAGAGACAAGACCAAGGAATCCTTCTTCGTTGCAAAACAATGAATCAAGTTATGTCCTTTTCTACTTGTTATTAGTCACAAATTATCACCAACCGTAGGTAAAGCGACTAGATCGAGTGCTAAACCCTAAATCCCTTGTATCACCTGGATACGGAAGTTCTCGACTACCGGATTCTATTTACCAAACCACCTAGTAGTAGATCACTCTAGATGTAATTTAAATAAACGCATTAAGATTTATGAACTTATTAGGTCAATATTAGTAGTTGGACTCTTAGATCAAGGTCTACTTGCTAACGTTGTTTTCACACACAATTGCTCCATGGAATCCCTCATGAGGTCTCGTGTTTGCTACTTATGTAAAAAGTCAAGAAACGATTACTTATCTCCTAACTTTCACTAGCTTTAAATTAAACCGACAAATCAATTTAGTTGGTGTTGATGGGTGAAAACTACTCCTGCAGAATTTGGTAATTTGGGGTGTGGATGAGGAATGAATTTAAACCTTTCAACAAATGCACTGCGCGGTGAGTGCTTGTAGATTCGAGAGATCAATCTGTGCAAGTCCGGCCTAAACCAAGAAATGGCCGTTCCATACTTGTTTCGGTCACAAAGTGAAGGAGATGGGGTTGATCTTAGGGAGGAAGCGAAGAAGGTGTTGAGATTGTGAAGGTGTTGGCTTGCTTATGACTTGTAAAGAAAAATGAGCAAGCTTACGGTTGATGCAAGCGAGGCTCGGGAGTGTTTGAATACGGTTTTGTATTAACACTTGGTTTACGTGTTGTCCGAACTTGTGTTGTTCTCCGTTATTCCTTGTTGTTGTTGGAAATAGGGCGGAGAACCTATTTATACAAGTCATTGAGCCTCATTCACGTTTCTCGTGGGAAGTGGAGGTAGTGGAATGATGGAGTAGTAGAGTTGTGTGTCGGTAACACACGACCGGTCTTGCCCACTTTTCCTGTTCATCTTTAACCGTCCATGACTTCCTAACACGTTCTTGTGATGGCGCGTTGCACGTTGCACGCGTAAACCGCCGGACCAATACCCCGATAAGTATCCCCCGGTTTGTGACATGATTGATGTCCGGAATGTGGATCGTGGATCCACGAAAGATAGCATGTAATCTTTGAATTGAATAACTGCGTTATTCGGAAAGTCGATACTTGTGAAGTATCGTGTGTATTTTATGCGGAGTCTTTGCATTATGGTGTGGTAAAGTGATGGGTAATGACTCCTCACTAACCAAATAACTCTGACCGGGGTTGTATAACCAAGGCTGGTGAAGTCGGACGGATGAGATGATGTTTGAGACACCCATCTGCGACCGTTGATGAAATTAGGGTTTTTAAAGAGGTGCGCAAGCATCACTCTTGACTTGGTCGAAACCAAGCATGGGAAGGGTTTTGAAGAGGACCGACCGGGCATGTGTGTAGACAACACGCCGGTGTGCACGTCCATACTTCACTTTCCCAAGAAGACGCGATCTAAGCCACTCAATTTGACCAGAGTAAAGTTGAGTGGTTGAGATCGATTTGCGATAGGAGTTTGATGCCGCAAAGGAGTCGCGCACCATACCCTTTTCCCAAGTGTTTTCCAAGATGACCCGACTTGGTCGGTCTTGGCCGGTTGGTTTGGCGTGAAGATGGTCGGCTGATGTTCACGCCCATGTCTCACCGTCTCATGAAAACGTGATCTAAGCCACCCACTTCGTCCGGTGAAGTTGAGTGGTCGAGATCGATTTGCAATTTGGGAGGTGTAACCACGCATGTTTGAGCGGGCGTTTTGGATTGGCCAGGCATGATATGCCTTGGCCGACTGCATGAGGAGGTAGATGGGCTCACGGTGGTCATCTTTGGTGTGACCGACCCTTGCTCAATCTAATCCGTGACCCTCCATTCGTGCCGGAGAAGATGGACGCGCGTGATGGCTTGAACCCTAATTTTGGCTTTCAAAGCCGCGCGACCATGCTATTTTAGGTGGACGAATTTGTTATAACCAATCATGGTTGGTTTTGACCGATTGGTCAAGTGTGTAGGCGGTCACATGGTGATTGTGTCGACATGCTCGGGCCCTTTGAGTCTACATCTACACCCTCCATCTATACTGCGAAGATGGATGGTTGAGACCGTTTTGCGGCACATGTAATATGCCGCAAACCCTAATTTAGGGTTTTTCCGTCCATAATGCTTGGTATGGTCGGTTTCTTGGCAAGCAAAGGCCAATGGTCGACCATGCGGGGTCGGATGTGTGTATTCCATACCCTGCTTGGGGGTGATGGAATTGATGCTGTGGTCATCCAATCATGCTTGTGGAGTTGGATGGCTGCGATCGAATCATATCCGGCAAGCTAAGGCCGTGTGTATTCCATACACCTTGGGGTGATGGAATTGATCTGTGGTCATCAATCATGCTTGTGGAGTTGGATGACTGCGATCGATCATATCGGCAAGCTAAGGCCGTGTGTATTCCATACCGCTTGGGGGTGATGGAATTGATCTGTAATCATGCTTGTGGAGTTGGATGACGATCATATCATATCCGAGAGATACGGTCAAGTCCGGATGCTCAATCGGGCTAGTATAACACACCGAGAGGGGCTCAATCGGGCTAGTATAACACACCGAGAGGGCTCGGGCTAGTATAACACACCGAGAAATCGGCACATGTACGGGTATTTCGTACATGGCTTCATTATAGTGCTTGGAGGTTCGTGTTACTCGTAAGAGTAACACTCGGTCGTCATGCCACACGATAATGATTCATTATAGTGCTTGGAGGTTCGTGTTACTCGTAAGAGTAGCACTCGATCGTCATGCCACACCGATAATGAGTACATGAAATACAAGGCTGATATGAAATTCACGGGAAGGGATTGTTGCTACATGCTCCAACTTTGGAGGAATTTCATGTATTCACGAGAATGGGATTGTTGCTACATGCTCCATTCTTGGTGAATTAAGTGAGGAGTATCCGTCACTTATAAACGGCTTTATCTTTTACAAGATGTCGTCGCATGATTTTACGGTTATTTACAAATTTAACCTTAAACGAAAATCCACCATCAACATTAAGTCCCCACCCTAGCACATAATGGTTACACTATTGTGTGGTAGGCATGAGATGGTGACATACGAAATGACCAAGCTAGAGTGAATACATATTTAGGATAGTTTCACATTGTCGGGCGTTTCCACAGAACTGGTTGGTCTTGATTAAGGATGCGAAGGAAGCGGGACTTGATCCGGTGAGTCGCTTTGGTTCCTCTTGTACATGTATGAGCTCGGCCGCTCCTTCGGTGTACTTCTTTCATCACATACGGCTTTCCTCGGGTATATCCGATAAGCCTCGTCGATTGTTATCCCGAATTAGCAGCCTTCATAGGTGGTAAGTAAAGACTTCTTTTCCTTACGGGATTACGTCGACTTGTGAGATTATAAAGAATCATCTCACGTGGTCGTTTATTCCATATCTCGAGTCTTGCTCGATTTTCGATTAAGCGATCGATAGTTTTGATGATCCTCTTTTTTTTTTTTTTTTTTTTTTTTTGTGTGCTCATAACCTCTTCTTCTCTGCAGATTATCATGGAAGCGGTAGACGCTCATTCTGTTGCTTCCCCGGAAAAGAAGTTTTGAAGTTGACAAGCACAGAAAAACCATGCGCATGGAGAAGTAATGGCTAAGATCGATCTTCCTCTTCGCGAAGTCGGCCGTGCTATCCGGGGGATGTCTATCCCACACCTTCGTATTGCCGAGAGGACGTATCATGCACTTTCGGCTGCGATTGACATGGAGGAGCGGCGGAGGCGCGAGGAAGCGCTGCGAGACACTAGTAAGCGCAAGAAATGAGAGAGATTTGCGGCGCGGTTGAAGAAGGCGGAGAGTTGAGCATAAACGACCTCCAAATGAAGACAAGTGTGATTACCCGATCCGGGACGGCGTGATAATTCTTGATTACGATACGAGAGAGTCGAACATGTGAAAGAAATTTGCGCGGCCCCTGGTGTTGCTATGCCCTTTGATGCTCCCGTGCGATGTTGGGATGGAGTGCGGCTGCTGCTGCGGAGATGTCGATGCGAGATTGAGGGAGATTCGAAGGGAGGCGCATCAACGAGGTGATGGAGCGAGAATCGGCGGTGATGCGGCGAGGCGACTCTCTTGGCGATTAGAACTTCATTCTTTCTTTTCCAAGCATGTTCCGTACCTTTGAATGTCTTCCTTGTACTCAGTGGCAGCTGAGTTCAAGTTTTCCTTTCGTTTTATGGTTTGAACAAAAGTTTTTTTTTTTTTTTTTTTTTTTTTTTTTAATACTTTGCCAAAATTGCAAATGAATCTTCTCAGGAACAAGGGTGTTCCTCCACACGTGATTCTTTGTGATAAAAGAAGTAATTATCATGATGGAATATATACGGACCTGTGATGCGAGATCTTCCTGGCTTTTTCTTTGGGCGGATAGCAATCGTTTTCCTTTACAGGCACACGTTCTGTTTCCTTCTTCCCATGAGATACTTGCTTAGGGTTTCCCTTCTTGCTCTGCTCTAGTGTGTTGATTTAGGCCGACTGTGGCTTTGTTTTTAGAAGTAGAGAGGTTCTCGGATGGAAATAATACTTCAATTAAATTGAGGATTGAAAATTGGAACCCTAACTATGAATGCAAGCATTGCAATCATTTTTTGGAGGAATTACAAGCATGACATGGAAGCTGCAAAAGGAAACACGCTGGAAAAAAAAAATAGCACGAGCGTTTTAAAGTGTGGAGAATGTTGGAAAGCGGTAGCACGGTATCTTAAGTTCGGTAAGGTTTGAGCCATCGTGAGTGAATTGTTATGCCCTCCAGGTTATCGGCGTTGATGAGCTTGCGGTAGCCACCTAGGATAACATCTGCTACAGTGTACGGTTCATCTTCTCTTTTGGTGGGTGAGTCGGGTAGAGTGGTCATCTTCACCATCATGTTTCCAACATTGAATGTAGTCGCCTTCGTCACTAGGTCTCCAATTCCGAATGGGTTTGAGCGTGCGGGACACTTGGACCTTGGCCTTGTTGTCTTTGACCAAGACATCTTCTATGCTCTGATAAAACGTTTGAAAGGGCCGGCTTCCCATTCACATCTCCTAGCCGGGGTTGGTTTGTCGGTTGGAGCCGGTCCCAGGACTTGTCGGAATGAGGGGCGGTAGTTTGCAAGGAGGGTTGTGTGATGAGACTTACTTGAGGCCGGAACCTTTCGGTGTATGCCGACGGGCTCTCTCAGGAAAATTGTGTCACGTCGGAAAGTTGTCGATGCGGCGGCAAAAGAGGTCATCGGGGGTCAGAAGGCGTGTTGGAGATTCTCTCGAGTGCGGCATCGGTAGAGGACGGGACTTCCGGTATGGCTTTGTTGTCCTGCATCCAAGAGCTTCCTAGGATCATGTCGTAGTTGGGATGGTCTTTGACTATGTAGAACTTTGCTTGCGTCGAGGCATCACCCAATTTGACTTCAAGATCAATGTATCCATATGCATCTCTAAGCTCTCTGCTGAATCCACGACCACGGTTGGATGACGGTAGCTTCTTGCTTCGAGATCTTTGCCGCTCTCAAGGTCTTGACGGTAATGATGTTAAACTCGAAGCCGTATCGATCAACGCGTTATCGAACTCAACGTTTCTCAAGCGAGTGACGGTTAGGAGTCCCCGGTTTCCATTGCTCATGTCTTTTAGGAAAGGCGGGGCTCTGGATCTGCTTTTTGGATGCAAACGTCTCTACGACACAACGTGGTTGAGGGCCGCAAATATGTCTTGACGCTGTCCCTTGGAGAAATATAAGATTTCACACATGTGCTCCATCATAGATTGCACGGTCTTGCGAACGAGTCCCCGAAAATCATGCGGTTCTGATAGGTAGAGGATCTCTATGAACACCTTCGTTTCCAAGTTGGAGTTCCCTGTCTCTACCTTTTCCACTGAATATTTGTTTCAACTTTTGCAATCTTTGGTTGGATGATGGGCCGAACTGTGGTAGCAACGATGTCGGGATCTGCTATTTCTTCCTCGGTCGGAGGGCGCTGATAGGGGTAGTTTTACGGCATCATCTTGGATCCACGCTTCCAAGAGCTCTATCACTTTATTCATGGGAAAAGGAAAACCCCATGTCTTTGGCGTTTTGTGCGGGAGTTTTGTCTGTTCCTTTTCGAGACGAAGTCTTGTGTGCGAGATGTTCGCTTGGTTTGTTGTTCCGTTATCGAAGCTTTCCTCTTTTCTCCTCCGCTCACCACACTCACGAAGGGCCGGTGTTGTATTGTTTGTTTGTGAGGCCTTTGCTTCCTCGACTTTCACGCAAATCTTCACTTGAACAACTCTGGTTCTTTCTAGTAGTCTTTGGTGCGATTATTCTTGAACGTTTTGCGGCTTCGTGGAGTTCGAGAGAATGTTTGAAAGCCAAGATTCTCTAACGGAGCGCGGTATATGGGTATCATCCCATTGATGCATGATTCCACCAATTGCCGTTCGGTAACATTCGGGTCGTGACAGTCCAGTGCTTGGGTTCTGAATCTTTTAACGAAGTCGTTGGGATGTTCATTGTTCAGTGGAGAATTCTTCCCAGTGCAGCGTGATTTGTTCGGACACGAAGAAATACTTCTGTAGAAAGCACCACCATCTCGCTCCAATTGGATATCTTTGTTAGGCGCAATGTTGTTGTACCCAGTGTATGCCCTCCCCGTGAGTGATTTTGAGAATTCTTTTAGGCGTAAAACATGATTGTATTCATGTTCCCCCAAGGCTTCAAGAATCGAGAAATGTGTTCACGAGCATTACCCGATACCGTCGTAGAGGGAGAAGCTGGGGAGAGGTGTAACCTCTTGGTAGAGGAATCCGTTGCACATCTTGAGGGTACGGCGGCTGATGTTGGTGTACGTCCGTTCGGTCCCCTTTTCCTCGATTTTGGAGAAGTCGCTCTAGATCTTCACGCGTAATGAAGTTGGAAGGCTGGTATCTCTCCCCTTGGCGCTCAGGAGCAACACGAGTTTCTTCATTCATGTGAGTCAGAGTGGAAACACACCTTTCAGGGTGTATTGAATGCATCTCTCGCCGACTCAAGGGTTGCCGTGAATCTTGCGGCAATCGTTCGATCAAAGTTTTAAGGAAAGTGAGTACCTCTTTACGAGTTGCGGCCATATCTGTTTGAGTTTTAGCAAGAATTTCTGTTTCTCCATCAAGTCTGCAATGGTACTAGACGGCGGCCTTCCTCTTGTGTCTCCGGCTCCTCGTCACGATGGAGGAGTGAAAGTTGTTGCTGCAGTAACCCTTTGGAGGCGTTACGCTCGAAGAGATGCCGGGATTTTGCGCTGCTCTACGGCTGCAGTGATGGGAGGTGTTACACCTGCTTTTGGGATGTCTCTGCTCCGCTAGTGTTGGTGATAAAGTGACGGCTCCACGAGATGTATTGACCGATTGTAGCTCCAGCGACGGGTACATCAACACCGGAAGTGTCATCCATCTTTGGCTCCATCGAGTTGATTGCTTTGATCCGGACCTCGGTTCCACCATCTTGGAATGAATTCTTTGATTGAATTGGTTCTAAGATCTACCCTTTTTGAAATTGATGAAATTGAATCGGATTTCAAAGAAATTGATTTTACGACCGAGAGATTAATCTCCCACCTGTGGTCGCCAATTGTTGCTGGGTGAAAACTACTCCTGCGGAATTTGGTAATTTGGGGTGTGGATGAGGAATGAATCTAAACCTTCAACAAATGCACTGCGGTGAGTGCTTGTAGATTCGAGAGATCAATCTGTGCAAGTCCGGCCTAAACCAAGAAATGGCCATTTCCGGACTTGTTTCGGTCACAAAGTGAAGGAGATGGGGTTGATCTTAGGGAGGAAGCGAAGAAGGTGTTGAGATTGTGAAGGTGTTGGCTTGCTTATGACTTGTAACAGAAAAATGAGCAAGCTTACGGTTGATGCAAGCGAGGCTCGAGTGTTTGAATACGGTTTTGTATTAACACTTGGTTTACGTAAATCCGAACTTGTGTTGTTCTCGTTATTCCTTGTTGTTGGAAATAGGGCGGAGAACCTATTTATACAAGTCATTGAGCCTCATTCACGTTTCTCGTGGGAAGTGGAGGTAGTGGAATGATGGAGTAGTGGAGTTGTGTGTCGGTAACACACGACCGGTCTTGCCCACTTTTCTGTTCATCTCTAACCGTCCATGACTTCCTAACACGTTCTTGTGATGGCGCGTTGCCTGCCGCATCGTAAACCGCCAGACCAATACCCCGATATGTATCCCCGATTTGTGACATGATTGATGTGCGGAATGTGGATCGTGGATCCACGAAAGATAGCATGTAATGCTGAATTGAATAACTGCGTTATTCAGAAAGTCGATACTTGTGAAGTATCGTGTGTATTTTATGCAGGTGCTGCATTATGGTGTGGTAAAGTGATGGGTAATGACTCCTCACTAACCAAATAACTCCTGACCAGGGTTGTATAACCAAGCTGGTGAGGTCGGACGGATGAGATGATGTTTGAGACACCCATCTGCGGCCAGATTGATGAAATTAGGGTTTTTAAAGAGTGCGCAAGCATCACTCTTCAGCTTTGGTCGAAACCAAGCATGGGAAGGGTTTTGAAGAGGGCCGACCCGGGCATGTGTGTAGACAACACGCCGGTGTGCACGTCCATACTTCACTTTCCCAAGAAGACGCGATCTAAGCCACTCAATTTGACCGGTAAAGTTGAGTGGTTGAGATCGATTTGCGATAGGAGTTTGATGCATGAGGAGTCGCGCACCATACCCTTTTCCGGCGTGTTTTCCAAGATGACCTGACTTGGTCGGTCTTGGCCGGTTGGTTTGGCGTGAAGATGGTAGGCTGATGTTCACGCCCATGTCTCACCGTCCCATGAAAACGTGATCTAAGCCACCCAATTCGTCCGGTGAAGTTGAGTGGTCGAGATCGATTTGCAATTTGGGAGGTGTAACCACGCATGTTTGAGCGGGCGTTTTGGATTGGCCAGGCATGATATGCCTTGGCCGACCGCATGAGGAGGTAGATGGGCTCACGGTGGTCATCTTTGGTGTGACCGACCCTTGCTCAATCTAATCCGTGACCCTCCATTCGTGCCGGAGAAGATGGACGCGCGTGATGGCTTGAGCCCTAATTTTGGCTTTCAAAGCCGCGCGACCATGGTATTTTAGGTGGACGAATTTGTTGTAACCAATCATGGTTGGTTTTGACCGATTGGTCAAGTGTGTAGGCGGTCACATGGTGATTGTGTCGACATGCTCCCGGCCCTTTGAGTCTACATCTACACCCTCCATCTATACCTGCGAAGATGGATGGTTGAGACCGTTTTGCGGCACATGTAATATGCCGCAAACCCTAATTTAGGGTTTTCCGTCCATAATGCTTGGTATGGACGGTTTCTTGGCAAGCAAAGGCCAATGGTCGACCATGCGGGGTCGGCCGTGTGTATTCCATACCTGCTTGGGGGTGATGGAATTGATCTGTGGTCATCCAATCATGCTTGTGGAGTTGGATGATGATCGGGCAAGCTAAGGCCGTGTGTATTCCATACACCTTGGGGGTGATGGAATTGATCGTGGTCATCCAATCATGCTTGTGGAGTTGGATGACTGCGATCGAATCATATCACGGCAAGCTAAGGCCGTGTGTATTCCATACCCTTGGGGTGATGGAATTGATCGTGGTCATCCAATCATGCTTGTGGAGTTGGATGACTATGATCGATCATATCCGGGATGCCAAGTCGGATGCTCAATCGGGCTAGTATAACACACAGAGAGGGCTCAATCGGGCTAGTATAACACACCGAGAGGGCTCGGGCTAGTATAACACACCGAGAATCGGCTGTCTGCGGGTATTTCGTACATGGCTTCATTATAGTGCTTGGAGGTTCGTGTTACTCTGTAAGAGTAACACTCGATCGTCATGCCACATCGATAATGATTCATTATAGTGCTTGGAGGTTCGTGTTACTGTAAGAGTAACACTCGACATCATGCCACACCGATAATGAGTACAGAAATACAAGGCTGATATGAAATTCACGGGGAAGGGATTGTTGCTACATGCTCCAACACTGGAGGAATTTCATGTATTCACGAGAATGGGATTGTTGCTACATGCTCCATTCTTGGTGAATTAAGTGAGGAGTATCCGTCACTTATAAACGGCTTTATCTTTTACAAGATGTCGGCGCATGATTTTTACGGTTTTTACAAATTTAACCTTAAACGAAAATCCACCATCAACGATTGGCCACCCAAACAATCTATCAATCAATCATGAATGTCATTAAGATCATTCCTATTAGTAAAAACAAACGATAATTATGTGAAAAACTTCAAGATAAAATTGAAAACAAAACTTAAATCATATTAAGAACTAGGAATTTATCCTCAATCAATAATAAAATTAGCTACTCATGTTAAGGAGTTCACACAAAGAATAAGAAAAGAAAAGTGTTGTGTGTGTAGAGAGATGTGTAAAAGATGTAGAAAACTTCTCTGTTTAAACTGATATTCTCCAAATCTTCTAAGGAATAGAATCCTTTTCCTTTAGCAATTCAATTTCCAAATCCAAGCTTTTCTCAACTCTTCATCTTCTCTTTCCAAGTTTGAGCCCAATTCTCCATCCAATTCCTAGTCCAAGTCTTCACACCCATGAGAGAAGTCCATAGAAAATTCTGGAATTCTTGGCTCGCCGAAAAATAGTATTATGGCCGGAATTCGGCCGGAATAATCATCGCCACGCCACTGAAAAGTTCACCGTCAATGGTATATTCGACCAATATTCCCGCCAATCCACCGTTAGAGATAACGGCCAAACGGGTCAACCGTTAGTCAACAGGGTCAAAGGGAGGTGGGAGTCGGACACCCAATCGCGGCGAGTCGCTCCTAGGTGGTGACTTGTCTTACTCGTTTGAGCCGGATCGATGGATCCTTTGAATCAGGTGGATCGCCGGGTTGACTCCGCCGAGAAGAGAAATTTGGCGAGTTCTTTTATTTGAGGCTTTCTCAGGCCAATTTCCAGGCCGATCTTTTGCTCCATTCCCTGCTAAGAAACCTAATACATACATCTAACAATTCATTCTTGCATTCACTCCTTCTCTGCTTCTCCATTTGAACTCTAATTGAGCCACCAGCACTATCGATCTCTTCTCTCGCCTTCCATCAATTTCGGACCCATTCTGACTTATTCACCGCTACCACACTCGCAATCATCTCTACAAAGCCAAGTACCCAACAACCCATTTACAGTGCTTACACCCGCATTGCACTAGAGCTCAACTTCTACACAGAAACCATTTCACTGTCACTCTGCAAAACAACTCAACAGCTGCAACAAGGCCATCAGTGCCATCACATTCTGCATCTCATAACATTAGAGACCCCTAACAGCCATGTTCAATTCCTTTTGAAAGGCAACATCAACAACAGCTATTCTTGCTGTACTTCACTTCAATAGTAGTTGCTTCGTCATCTCGATGGTATCATCTTCGTTTTCATCTGAGCCACGAACCCTGTCAATAACATCAGATTCATCTCAACTTCTCGGACCAACGGCGGCATTGATTTACCACAATCAATTTAATTTCTTCATTATTATTTCATTCAACAGTCTGTGAGTTTCTTCTTCATTTTCGGTTCTCTCGGTTTGCCAATTTCTCAACGGATCGAACCCATTCTTATTTGTGTATTCCACATTGCAATTCTCTTCAATACCCCTCTCACCAAACTTCAACGGTAGCGGAACCCATCGATGGCGGAATCATCTCTATCTTCTCGATCTCTCACAAACCTATCTCTAATTTCAACACCCATTCTTTAGTTCACATCGAAACTCCATCGGTTCTTACTCGTATCTTACATTTCTCGCTCGTCCAATTTCTCGATCAAAAGTAGTAACTTATTTGACCATGACTTCTTTTCTTCCTCACTTTGTATTACGAAATATGAATGAGAAAAATATCTCGACCTAGGGTTGGAGCGATATGGATAGGTACACCCCACATATAGGACCCGATAAATACACCCACTAGTAGATGATAAGGGATACCACGATGAAAACCCCCCTTAGCCTTGGTAGGCACGGCTTTAGTACTCCTCCAAATTAGGTTGCCCCTTAACCTTGGCTGGGCTCCATATATCAATCGCACAATAAATGACCTTTTTGCCCTTTTGGCTCAAATTGGGTGCTTTCTTCTTCTTTTTCCTCCGTGCGACTCCATAGTAGCTACAAAACTCAAAACGAGCGTAAAATACATAATTTACAAAAAAAGTAGCAAAGAAAGCATAAACAATAGATAGTAAATAGGATGTATTCTACACCCTATCAGTTTACGTAGATGATAATGGATGTCTCTATATTTATTTCATTTTATTTTTAAATACATGATGATCGTAGATATATGTTTTATGGATATTTATTAATAATCAATATAATTTGATAATGGATCATTGTTATGATTAATTATTTACTTATGGGCATGGATAGGGCTGCACATGGTTCGGTTCGAATGCGGTTTTTGGCCAAAAACAACAAACCGAATTACTCGGTTTTCTAATATTGACAACCGATGAAACCATTTAGCCTACTCGGTTTCATTCGGTTTTGAAACCGCCGGTTGCGGTTTTAAACCTCCCGGTTTTCGCTAATCGAAAATTGTCATCGATTTCACAAAGCGACAGACAATTTTATTAAAGGCAAAATTTATAAATTCACATGTCTCAAACTGATTGTTTAATGTGTCAAATACATCGAAACCCCAACCGGTCTAAACTAAACCAAAAAATCTAATAACTAAAACAAAAAAATCCAACAAATTTATTCATTCTCGGCATGAAGGGGTGGGCATCCAAAGTATCCAATTGCACTTGCAACTCCAATGAGGCACATCACAACCAACCAAAACTAAACATCGAGATGGTAGTTGCATGACTAGATAAGAAATTAGAAGTTAAAAATGGTGAGAATAAGGATAACCTATAATCATCTTAACATCATATCTGAGACAACAAAGAATTGTAAAAAAAAATCAAAACCCACCAACCGGTCATAATCATTTTTAAGTCATTGAATTAACCAAAATCAAATTCAACAAGGAACATACACACAAGAAGAAATCGGACTAAAAATCGGAGACAAGATAAAGTTAATTCGACAAAGCATAATAATGAAATCAAAGACAAATTAACACGCTCTATGCATCGATTTATAAACAGTTATGCAAAAAATTGAATTGAAAAATTAAAACAGAGAATCCCTAAACATATAGATTCATTAGATCGTCGACATCATCAATCGTCGACATCATCAATTGAATTGAAATCAAAGAAAGGGATAACGAGATCTAATAAAGAAAAATCAAAACTTGGAAGAACAAAAAGTAAACCACATAAACAATCTATTAACTGAACATTAGATCGTCGACATCATCAATTAATCAAAACCCAATGTTGGAATAAGAAAATAAACAAAAGAAAATCACATAAAATCAACTTACCTTAGGAGGTCTTGATTAAAATCTTGCATGGTTATGCTATGTAATTAGTTGATTCTAGGATGGAGAAGAAGGAAAACAATAAAGAAAAGAAGGTAATGGTGATGCGGTGGTGGTGTTGAGTGAGATGGTGGTGAATCTCTTTGATTCTCTTCACATCAATTAGAGAGGTCGGAGGAATAGCAGTAGAAAAAATAAAAAAAAAACGAATGAAAGAGAAATTTTATAGGAAAGAAAGAGATAAGGAGACTACTAACCTAAATCACGATGGATATAATTAATTGTATAAACATGGATGGATGGCTAGGATAAGTTGATGTATATAGGTTTCGGTTTCATCGGTTTTCTCGATGCGGTTTTGAATAACAACGTGGCAAAACCATAAGTGTCGGTTTCACTGGAATCGACAACCTAAACCTAAACCGTATGATTCGGTTTCACTTGATTCGGTTTTATATTGCAACGGTTTCGGTTCGGTTCATGGTTATGGTTCGGTTTTGTGCAGCCCTAGGCATGGATATACACATGCCGACATTGGTGCATAAAGAATGCATTATGTCAAAACTTGATTAATATGTCACTGTGTATGGACTGGCTTACTCACATAAGCAATCACCTTTTGGCGCTAAGGAGAGCGAGCAAAGATGAGATTATGCATCGCCTTGGCATTACCAAGATGAGATTTATATAGTGAAGATCGATGATGAATGTACCTATTGTTCATCATACCTTAAAGGATAGCCAAATAAGAAATCTCTTTCACGGCGCTTGTTGAAAGCGAGCAGTTAGAAATTTCGGATTAGGCGCAAGAGTTGCGACTAAGTCAAGATTTGTAGAGTGTAAGAGTTGACATATACTTGTGTAGACGAGGTAAAAATCCACTCTAGCGCATTTTCATATTATGCGTGCTTGCGACCACTACGGAGGTGCGAAAATAGTTCCCGCTTTTCTCACCATGTGAGTCCGTATGATAATTAGATTATACACAGGTAACCTTACGACTTTTGACTTTGTTATTAAATAAAGATTCGATGATTGCTACTTTAGTATGTGTCATGTGGCCATGGATGATCCTATTTAAAGGGATACATATCTGGGAAAGATTGATTACGAAACTTCATGGAAATAGTGTGAGAGGAAGGTCATCAAACTCATGAATGTTTATATTCACAGTCAACAACTTGAGTTGCCTTGCTGGAGTTGCAACACAAGTGTGAATGTATTTACAATAAGCTAGCATGAGGGTTAGACTAGCTCTGAGGGATCGAGGTAGTCTATTCCAAGAGATCATTTGAATCAATAATGAACATACCCAATTAAATATTTCATAATAAAACACCCTTATCAAGATCCGAAATATTTATACATCCATTAATGGTTTTTAACCCAAAAAACAACCAAAAACCTTAATCATGATACTATCATGTTATCAGCAACTTTCAAGCACATAAAGCATGTGATTTCAAGCACGAAAATGCAACAAACCAATAGATCGATACCAATATCGGAGATTATACGATTAAGCGGAAGCGGGTATCGGTTCATACCTTGAACTTGAGCTCAATTTGGACAAACAAGTAACAAAGAAGGCGGCAACAACGGCCAACATGACGATTAGCAGGTACTACAATCACCAATGATGAGCACAAGCTTGTTTCACACGCTAAGAACTTGAAACCTTTTTCTCTAGATGGTAAATCTCTTTTAGGGTTAGAGTTACCACTTTTCTAATGGTAAAACTTGGGTGTGATTTTTTGGTGGAATCACGTAACCCTTTTACACATATACTAGAGATGTTTATATAGGTTCCAAACCCTAAGGAATATGGAACCCTACCAGACTTGCCACATACAATATGGGCGACTATATTCGGATCCAACCGAATATCTAACAGGTCTCATGTGTATATTATATAGCATCGTGCTACTACTTCTATGATACGTAACGGGGGATTACTTTGGGGATGTTGGAAAATAAATTTTTTTTTCTTTTTCTTTTTCAAAGCATAAAAAAATATAATATATTAAATTATTGTAAGATTACACGACATTAGATACCCTAACAGAGTTATTCAATACAATTTAGAGAAAGGATCCTTTACATTGTTATTTTCACACTATCTCACACGTTTGGAGACATTTTCTTAATCAAAATTAAATGGTAAGATATTTGAAGCTAATATTTTGGGGATATGTTCGTCTTACAAAGATCTACATACCCACAAAAATGAGCTCATTCCAAAATGTATAACTCCACCATCTACTACTTTGAAAATTGACCGTTGAAAATCGACTAATTTTCAACCGTTAAAATTAAGATTGGTAGATGGTAAAGTTTGGTATTTCGGAATGAGCTTATGTTTTGTGGGTAAGTAGATCTTTGCAAAATAAGCATATTCCGAAAATATTAACTCAAAATACCTTACCGTTTGATTTTAGTTTAGAAAATGCCTCTCAACATGTGTGATAGTGTGAAAATAAGAGTGTGATGGGATCCTCCCTCACCATTTGATTTTGGTTTAGTTATTGTGAGATTTCAGATTGTTGCCGAGAAAACTCCTTGCTATTTGTTGTCTGCTACATGATTCCGTATGTTGTTTGATTGGCTTCCTTGTTATATGTTGAAAAGTGCATTAAAGGATTTGACGTATCAAGTGATTGAATTCTGCGATTAAGTAAAATTTTCCTAGTCATCTTATCATGCACTTGAATCCATAATAATATGATAAACATGCATTTTGAGTTAAGTTGTAACGAAAAATTTGTCCTACTCCAGACTCCCGGCTAAAGTATTTGGTGAAAAGTAAAGCCACTCAGGTTTACCATTGGTTCTTGAGTGTTTTGCAAGTATATCCGCAGCACTAGTAGTTCTCTCTTAGCATAATTACAAGTCTATCTAGGAAAACACTGAAGAATAAAAGCGCACTCTTAAACAATACTATTTGTTGTCCATTGGCATTAAACGTTTCAATAGTCTTGTTCTATCGGCAACACTTCAATAGTTTTCTCTTTTGCCTATTTGAAAGCCTCTAAAGCAACCAATGCCTTTGCTTGTTCCTCGTTTATAACTTTCGTATTATCCCCTCTTGGGACGCCTCATGGCTTAGGGCTTCTAGAGATAAGTTTGGCGAAGCCAAGTCAATTTCGGGCCAACAAACCACCGCAATGTATGAGAAGAACGGATCTGCAAGTATTCTTGGTCGAATAAAATCCCCACCCCCACCTCACCCCCAAATGTACCTATTGCATAACACAATATTAATCGTGATCCGATTGGTAATATTAGTTTTTTGAAAGAGGCATCAAACATTATTTTCTTTGTTGAAGCAATGGGTGGGTTTCGATCATCAATATGTGGATTGATAACATAACAGAATGAGGTAATATAGCACATTCACAATCACCAAAGAATATTTTTTATTGTGACTATGAAATCATGAATTGAGCTTTCACACCTACATGACAGAGTTAAATAAGTTATCTACAACAAACAGGTCATGGAGCCACTGATAAATATCAGTAGTAGCATTTAGCCCTATTAGAGCATCCACAATGGACGACTAAACCCAAACTTTTGGTCCAGAAACGTGACGCAGTCGAACAGATTAAAGATCAAAAACCAGACTAAACCCAAATTTCAGACTATATTTGGTCTGGAACACGGACCAAAACCAAATTTGGTCGAGCGAAGTTATAAACTTCGTTTGTTAATAGGCGTTTATATAATGTACACTTCACATGAAGCGGTTGTATAGGCGTGAGTAAAATGTACGCCCCACCAGGCGTGCATATAATATGCGCCTGATGACAGGCGGTCATAAAGTGTTCGCCGCATTGAGACGAACGTATTACATACGCCTAACTCACAAAGGTCATTTTTTGTGCTTCTTCCGCAATGGATATGGTTAGCTCACGCAATTGAACCGACAAGAAACCATAAAAGAACCCAGAATCTGGTTCAAATTTTTGGCTCACTATTATATAAAACATTTATATGGTTAAGCAGTACCCTCATTTCTCAGCTTTGACTTTGTTGAGGTCAAATATTTGATACCGCACCAAGGTTGGGCTCACATAGCCAGGTGGACTTTTTATTAACGCCCCATCAGACGTGCATTATATGGGGCGTATATTATAGGTTCGCCCCAGTTCCGGCGTTTGTTAAGTCTACGCCCGTTGTCGGGCGTAATGTTTATATACGCTTCACCTAGGCATGCATAATAACTACGCTCATCAGCAAAACGAAGTTAAAATGTACGCTCGATCATATATAGTCCATAGCGTTGCAACACGGACTAAAACCAAAATTTGGTCTTTTTTTCCTCTTTAGTCTTTGGTTTTGATCGCACCACTGCAGTTGCTCTTATAGGAATATCTAGAGCAGCCCAAATTATTTGAGCATCAGAGCATTTCATGAATAGATGATCACAACTTTCAATGTAAGTATCACACATTGGACAACCGACATCAATATTATTAACAAATCTACCTAATCTACTGGAGTTGTTCGAAACTCATGCTTAATTGGCTTATTTGTGCAAATTCTCATGATACCTTACTTCAGATAGATTTTAGAAGTTGTTTGGATACACATCAAGAAGTAAATTTTCGACTTGTAAAAAAAAAATCAGAAGTTGCGTCGGGAACAAAAATTGAGAGGTCATAAAGTTAACTCTTTATGAAGCAATCTTTATTTATTGTTTTGATTTCTGAATTGGCTTATGCTTCGATATCCAAACATCATTTTATACATCCAAAGGTGGGAGCACGTTTCCAGTCTCTGTACATTTGGTCCTCTTTTTATATTTCGACCTACTCATTGCGCTCGAGTAAAATGATACTTGTATGCTGGAAAATTCATTTTTGTTGCCTTTTAACCACAAAATTGTTTAGACCTCGTTTTGGAAAATAAAATAAATTTATATGGTGATGGCATAACCAAATTTTTAATTAGCTAGACATATTATTCTCTTTCTCTGAGGTGATAAGAGAAATATAAACCCTAAGCACCGTTTGCTCATATCTGCTCCCATGGGAGCAAATCTGAGCAACCATCTCAAATCCCCTCTTTTTCCCTTCTTCTAATATTCTTGCTGTAGAAATTTTTAGATATTTGGTTGAATTTATGATGAAGATTAAGAAGGATTTTGATCATGAAGAAGTGGGAAACTAATAGTTTCTACTCACTCTCTTTTTTTCATTCAAATTTCTTTCTCAAAAATTACTCTCTCTCTCTACACATGGTCAATATAAGACCATAGAGATAAGATGACATGTGGACCTCTAATGTCCACTTACTATTTTACTAATAGTCATATTCTTACACTCCTATTACATTTGAACATTACATTAACACTCAACAATATCCTCCTTAATGTGATGTTCTACAACTCCAATTAATTCACGAAAATTTTGAAACTTGCCTTTGGGAAGTGCCTTGGTGAATATGTTCGCCAATTGGTCTTCCGTCTTACGATACTTGAGTTCTATCTCACCATCTTCAACCGCTTCTCGAATGAAGTGATACTTGAGTTTGATGTGCCTTGCTCTACAATGCTCAACCGAATTTTTGGACATAGCAATTGCGGATTTGTTGTCACAAAAAATTTCGGTGCACCCTTCTTGCTTCTCTTGGATATCTTCCATGATTATTCTTAGCCATACAACATGAGATGTAGCTATTGATGCCGAAATGTACTCCGCTTCTGCCGTGGATAGAGCTACGGTTTCTTGCTTCTTCGATGCCCATGTAAATATACCCGAACCAAGAGAAAAAGCATACCCTGATGTACTCTTCATGTCATCAATACACCCTCCCAAGTCGCTATCACAATAGCCAACTAATTTGACATCCAAATTTTTTGAATACATGATTCCAAAATTCATTGTTCCTTGTATGTACCTCAACAACCTCTTTGCCGCGCCAAGATGTAGATGACTAGGTGAACTCATGAACCTAGAAAGCATACTTGAAGCAAACATGATGTCGGGTCTTGTATGTGTAAGATACAACAATTTTCCAATAAGACCTCTATAGTAAGTCTCATCAACTTTTCTTCCTCCATCATCTTTCTTGAGTTTCTCATTCACTACAAGTGGTGTAGATGTGGGGTTACAACCAAGCATAACAAATTTCTTCAACACATTTTCGGCATACTTGCTTTGAGAAATGAACACTCCATCTTCACTTTGATGAACTTCTATACCAAGGAAGTACTTGAGCAAACCCATGTCACTCATCTCATATTTCATCATCATTTCTCTCTTGACTTTTTCAATCATATGAACATCATTACCCGTAAAGATAAGATCATCAACATATAAAGCAACGATGAGAATGGATGTATCTTTTGTCTTCACATATAGTGTAGGCTCACTCTTGCTTTTGTTGAAGTTTTGCATTTTGAAGTATCCATCTATCTCACTATACCAAGCTCTTGGTGCTTACTTTAGGCCATACAAAGCTTTCTTCAACTTGTACACCTTATCTTCTTCTCCTTTCACCACAAAACCTTGTGGTTGTTCTACATAGACCTCTTCATGGAGTTCTCCATTCAAAAATGCCGATTTGACATCAAGTTGATAAAGTAACCAACCTTTTTGGGAAGCCATAGCAATCACGGCTCTAATGGTGTCAAGATGAGCAACCGGTGCAAAAGTCTCATTGTAGTCGATCTTAGGGTTGTTGTGAATATCCCTTTGCCACCAACCTTGCTTTGTTCCTTTGAAACGATCCATCCGCATTGTACTTCACCTTGTAGATACACTTCACACCAATAACTTCTTTGTCACTTGGCCTTGCTACTTTCTCCCATGTATCATTATCATGGCTTTTATCCATGCCGATTCTTTTGATGCTTCTTCAAAATTTTCCGGTTCAACCGTACAATAGTTGCATATTTCATATACTTCACCCAACCTATGCATCTTCTTTGGTGGTGATGTTGATGCATTAGTACTTGGAGAAATACTTGGATATGCTCTAAACCTTGCATTTGGGGGGTGTTTGAGGTAGTTCTTCACCTTCTCCAACTTCATTTGTTGCTGAATTTTCTTGTTCATCATCAATAATAACGGTTCTCTTCTCAATTTTACCTTCATCCCAATTCCATGAAGCACCTTCATCGAACAAGACATCACGGCTTGTAATCATTGTGTTGTTTTCAAGCTAAACAACCTATAACCTTTTGATTGAGGCTATAGCCAAGAAATATACATTTCTCACTTGATTCATCAAGCTTTGTTCTCTTCACCTTTGGAATTTGAGAATAACACACACTACCAAAAACTTTGAGATGTCTTACCGATGGCTTTCTCCCACTCCATGCTTCAAAAGTAGTTTTGTCCCATACGGCTTTTGTTGGACACCTATTCATCAAGTAGACGGCGGTGTTAATGGCTTCGGCCCAAAACTCTCTAGGCATACCCTTCTCATGAAGCATGGACTTTTCCATCTCCATCACTGTTTGGTTCTTTCTCTCGGAAATACCATTTTGTTGAGGAGTATAACCCACGGTTAGTTGCCTTTCCAAGCCTTCATCTTCACATAATTTATCAAACTCTTTGTTGTTGCACTCTTTGCCTCTATCACTTCTCAAAACTTTGATGTAGTGACCACTTTTCTTTTCAACAAGACTCTTGAACTTCTTGAAGATGCTAAAAACTTCGGACTTTTGTCTCATGAAGTAAACCCAAGTCATACGAGTAAAGTCATCAATGAATAAAATGAAGTATCTATTACCTCCATGAGTTGGTGTCTTCATTGGTCCACACACATCGGTATGTACCAAACCAAGAAGTTCTTTTACTCTCCATGCTACACCTTTTGGGAATGGTTGACGATGTTGTTTCCCAAGTGCACAACCTTCACAAACTCCATCCTTGTGGTTGATATGTTGTGTAAGTCCTTGCACCATGTTCTTGTTGGAAAGCACCTTGATACTATTGAAATTCAAATGCCCAAGTCTTTTATGCCATAACCATGTTTCATCAATGGTTTCCATCCTCAATGCAACACTTTTTTGATTTTCAAACACAATTGGAAAGCTTCTATTTTTCTACATCTTGATGCTCTTCATGGCTTGTCTCTTGTTGTTGTGCTTCTTGTCATAAATGGTGCAATATCCATCTTCAAAATGGACCACGTACCGAAGCTCCACAAGTTGATGTAGCGCCCCCAAAGCTAGCAGTTGACTAATCCGAGAGATTAACTAAATAAAGAAGCACTAAAATCTAAAACATATACTTAAGCATTCAATTAAGGAATCTGCTACAAGCTTAACCCAAAACTAGCCCCGCTCAGAAATATAAATATACAAAAACTCCTCTCGAATGATACATATACAATAGTCATTTGGTTTACAAATAGATTATACATCATGATAAACGTAACCGAAGTTAACCAAATAACGGACTCAACTCCTCGAAGCTTTCGTTGCGCAACTCTGATCTGTCTCTGAAACTAAAAGTGGGAATGGGTGAGCACATCATCCCTAAAAGGGGTGCCCAGTAGAAATAACATTCAACTTTCAAGAAATCATGGCAAGACATGGAAAACAATACATGTTTTCCTAAACATTAAAAGTGACCAAGTCACTGTAACAAACAAACATGTATATGAACAAACTCCTTCTTCAAACAATGTATATTATGGTTGTGCAATTCTGAACTCGCAAATCCACACCTAATCGTATGTATGGATGTCGACAATTCCGAACTCGCAAAGTGCCGACCAATATATCATAAAAGCTCTAGGTATAAATGTGAAGGAGCGTATCCTATATACCACATGTGGAAATTCTTATTTCCCATAAAAATTCATATTAACATTCAAACATTACAAGTCATTTCCAAACCATGGAAAGATTAAAAGAATCAACAGAACATTCATAACACAAACTAAACCATACATGGATTGCACAAACATACGATGCGTGAGTTTATAAACATAAATCTTTGTAAAAGGAACAACATTGGTTTCAAAAGAGTTAAATGTAAATTCCCACTTATTTTGATGACAAGCCACACCTACCTCGAGTTCCACGATCCACTGGTTCATCATTTGAATCGATCGTTGTTAATAGACTAACTGTTAATCATACAAGAATACTAAGAATCTAGCCAAAGAGGCTCACACAAGAAACATAAAAATCTATCTAATGGTTCTAAGCCCATTTATGATTCTACACCTTATTATTATCTATCTTTAGCATATCTAAGAGTTGCTAATTCAATTGGATTGGTTCTATAGTCCATTAGACAAATCTATTGAATATCTACAATTTTGTAGAAGGAACCAAAAAGCTAACTTTGGACCACAAAGGTCCAATTCATCTAATTAAGAAAGACTAATCATAAGCCCAAACCCACGACCCGCGGGCTTACTTCGGCCCGGCCCGTTAACAAAAGGTCTGGTCCATCTAAGTCAACTAACTGTCAACGTATGGTCAAAGGTCAACCAACAGTCGACGTCCAGGTCAGGTCAATGTCCATGGTCAATGATCAACGAGTCAAGACTAGTAACTCAGTGGGTCAAACCCGATTCGACTCAGTCAGATGGACTAAGTTAGCTAGAGTCAGATACTTGACTAGGCTGAATGGCACAAGGCCAAAACACTTGCATAGGCCAGAGCTACTGCTCAGGCCAAGGAATGCTAATGCACAGTCATTGTGCAACACCAAAACTCTAAACTCTACAACTCTAACTCAAGTTTACTTTCCAACTTATAATACATCAATAGAATCATTCAAACAAACTTCAAATTGAATTACAAAGATAACAGCCTACCTGCAATTGCAGTTCCAAGCTTCCACTCTTTCTACATTCTACTACAATACGAATCCACCTAGTCCCCATTCTACAACACTAGTCCAGTGTCAGTCACAACCAAATCCATACCCACACCCTCAGTTCAATTCAAACAACACAATCATGTCCAGTTCATACACCCTTAATCCATTCACCTTGTTCAGCCACAACCAACCCATTACATAAACATTACCACTAATCTTTCACCTGTCACAGATCCAACAACATCACCTCTATTTCTCTTTCAGTTCATAACTTCCATTTCAAAACCTCCATCTCAGATTCACTTGTACCTGCAATTACAACAACTCCCACACCAGCATCAATACCACCTGATTTATTTGAGAATCACATTCAAACTTTAGTCATCCTTCAACACTATAATCACACAACATCTCATTCAACCCACAACACCAATTACAGAACTCAACTTATACTAATTCCCTGCAACCCATTTCAGTTCAATACTACTAACTGTAGTTCAATCCAGCATCACAATCTACAAATTCAGTAACATCATTCAAATGAACTGCAATCTCAGAATCACCACCATCTCATCATTTCGATCTCGCTTGCACAGTTCATACACTTACCTAACTCATTCATCTTATTCATATAAATCATATCCAATCACTAACACCTTTACTGACTTATTCATAAACTCATTTCAATCCTCTTATCCATTACCATACACACCTTGCAATACAAAGGTCTTCATAGCATCATCAACATAAACTCATTAATCTTCATTCATCACCATTTCAGTGATATAATCAAATCAAGACCACAACAACATCGACTTGAAACACAACAACACGATAATAATCTTACTAACTTTACAGAGAAAGACAATTACCTCAATTCTGAAATTAAAGTCTTCTCAGTAACTGGATCCGTAAATTAGCATCATAATCTTCCTCTTCACTTTATGTTCATTAAAACCCATTCGTTAATTTCTTCTTAACCACTACCAATCAAACTTCTAGTTCATCTTGAGAAACCCTAGCTCATCGATTCATCACCGAATCAACTTCATAACTTCGATTAAACACCAACCCCTTTCGTTCTGCATCACCAACTACTCCAATCCCCCTTTAATTAATCAATTCCTCCATATCTTAAACCCACATGAAAACCCTAGCTTTCTAATTATAACAACATCATCTTCTTCTTTCCCGAACTCAATAAACATCAACACCATCACCAACAATCACACGTTGATCTTTTCCTAACCCTCACGATCACAACACTCAATTTAATCTCTCAAATCTCAATCGGATGAAGAACAGGGAAGAAAGAAAAGAAGAAAGAAGAAACAGAGAGAAAGAAATAAGAAAAGAAAGATGCTAACTTATCTTCTGGGTCGACTAGGGATAAGGCCAACCAAAATGTTAAAGGCACCAGAGAAACGGATAAGGACTGCCAAGTCGGTTTGTCCACAAAATGACTAATCTGCCCTTCATACTCATCTGATGATATCTTCTTCGTCCGGTATCCGATTGACACGTTCGAGTAGTCCATTCTGCGTAACTTTTTGAGATCTATTCAGCGGTACTAGTTTTGTATCTAAATCGTTGTTATATTAATTTCTATTAATTAACGTTCGTTTCAAACTAATCGAGTTATTATCGGCTAAATCGTCTCTTGACTAGTCTAACAGCGTTGACGAGCTTGAGGGTCCTTCTGATTTGTCCAACACTAAGCAATTTTTGCGCCAAGTCCGGAACATATAACACATCTCTAATGTATTTTTCTCCATTGATAGTTTGCACACAAATAATACCTCTTACGTTAGCTTGAACCATATTTCCATCCCCCATCTTCACTAGAGAGTTTATGGATGTATCCATGTCAACAAACAAGCTTTTTCACTTAACATATGAGTTGTGCAACCACTATCCACAAACCAAACTTCACTTTTGAAGTCTCCATAGCACTTTGACAAGAATAAAATATTTTTTGTTTTTCTTCTTTTTCTTCTACTCTCTTGAAGCTTTTCTTCATCTTCTTTGTATCTACAATCTTTCTCCAAATGTCCTTATTTCTTGCAATTGCGACATTGGGGTTTTCCTTTGTTCCAACAATTTCTATTCCAAGTGACCATTCTTCTTGCAAAATTGCATCTTGGTACTTGTTGAGAATCACTTTTGTGTAGTTGTTGGAGTTAGCTCCTCATTTCTTCCATTTTCCCTTTCCTTTGAAGTTTGATGTTGATTCACTCTTGTACTCATTTTTCCTTCATTGCTGAATTTTTGGAATCCAAGTTGAGTTTTGATTGATGCACTCTGAATTGACTTTTCGGAGTGTCTTAACAACCTTTGCTCATACACCTTCAAAGATGCTCATAGTTCTTGTGACTTCAATGTAGAAAAATCTTTAGTCTCTTCCAAAACCGCCACAATTGGTTCAAATTTTCCGGCAAGCACATCAATATCTTCTCACAAATTCTTCTTTCCTCCATCTTCTCACCACACATCATCATATTATTAACAACTTCAACTACTCTAGATGAAAACTCATTTAAACATTCATTCTCATTCATTCTAAGATTCTCAAAATCTCTTCTATATGAATTTAATTTTAACTCTCTTACCTTCTTATTGCCCCCATACTCTTGTTGCAGAATATCCCAAGCTTCTTTAGCTTTATAAGAATGGATTACTCTTGGTAGAATGGTGTCTCCAACTCCTTGTTGGATGTACTTTTGCATTCTTCCTCCTACTCTCCTTAAGTAAATCCTTTTGGGTTTGATCTAAAGTTGAAGTATCTTCAATTTCATCATACCCATCTTGAACAATCTCCCACAATTCTTGAGACATAAAAAGGTTTTCATTTTAATTGCCCAAAATCATAATTTTCTCCATGAAAATGTGGTATTGAATGTTGTTTAATGTATTAATTTGAGTAGCTACTACTTGCCATTAAATTGATTGAAGATTGATTGAAGAATTGAGTTTTTTTCTTTTCTAGATCTAGATTTAAAAACTTTGAATGTTGCTGATTTTTGAGATTTAATGGGTAGAAGTTGATTTTTTTTCACTCACCAAGATCAAATCCTTCTTTCTTTTCAAAAGATACGATCTCATGGATCCTACCACAAGAGGTACCACAAAAAGAGATGTTGTAGAAGCGGATCAATGTGTATCTGTGCGAAGGTATTCGAGTCCTCAAGAAAGAGAAAGGTAAAGGATACGACTAATGATCCAGTTCTTCCTCCAACCGCTTTATTATCCATTTGTCATTCTGATAATAACTTTAGGATTATGGTGAAGGATTTCATCAGAAAAAGAAATGATTTAAAATCTCGAATCGTTTCATCTTTAGAAGATATTTCTCACTATGAACAAATGTTGTCTCTAACAAAGAACACTCTGCGTGAACTGAAAAGAGAACTTAGTGAGTTAACTGATAATTCTGAAGATTTGGAGGAATTGAATGATCCAATTATAAATGGTTTTTTCAATAATGAGAAGGAATTCTCGGTAGATGCCCTGAGACAGCTCTACAATGTCTAGTAAATCTTCTTATGAGAATTTATTTCTTGTGCTTTTAGAAGAATAACTAGGGTTTGGAATAGCCATTATTGTGAGTACACATAGCTATGTCCAACGTTTTCATCTTCATGTTTTCAGATTTATTTATTTAAATTCTAAGTTTTTTGGAAGATAATGTTTGCAATTTTAATCTTTATGATTTTATATATTGCAAATTGTTATGGGATATGTTTTTTATGTATGTGAACCTGTGACTGTCCCATACTTGTTCAAAAGTTATCTCTATTATGCCGGTATGAAAGTATTGATAAAAGATAGAATGAACTTTTGACAAGGATTAAGTCTATTATATGTCATTGTGCAAATTTTGATGGAAGAAAGGATGAACTTTTGTTTACAAGGATTAAGTCTATTATATGTCATTGTGCAAATAGTGATGAAAAGTAGAATGAATCCTTGTGTATTTCGCAGTATTGGTCGATCTCCGATCCACATTCTTGTGCATATATTGTGTTGCTCTGTAAGTTCTCTTATGTCGAGCATGACCAATTGAATGAATTATTTTTGTGGTTGATTCAATTGAGATATTTGGATTCAAATCCATGTTTTCATGTGATTTGGTTGTATCCAAAGAAATCCTTATTTTCTTGTAAAAGCAAGGTCGCCTTTGTTGTTCTTTTGGGAATGACATTTTATGGGGGAGAGTTCTTAATTGAACTTGTGCTTAATTGCCAAATCTTTGTGGGGAGTGTGGCTGTGGAATATTATAAGGGTTATCTTGTATCTTTATAAACTCCTTGATGAATGCATTTAGCTTCGGCTTTATGATTGCATCTAAATAATTTGGTATGTTATTATCTTTTGGTCATGAAGTATCTCTATGAAAATTTCATGAGGATCCCACTAGTTATCGTACCTTTGCCAATTTATATTGACAAAAAGGGGGAGAATCAATGTGTAGTTTCATACTACAAATACATATGATTTACGGATCATTATGTAAGGGGGGACTGGTTTTAATGTTGAGATGAAGTCTCTTGACTAAGGGGAGTGATACATATCACCATAATATTGTTGTCAAAGTTGTGATACAATTTAACTTTGATGTTGTGTAATAATTATGACACCGTATAACAATGATTGAGAGCAATTTTTCTCATTGTTATCGCTACGGATCTTCAACAACTATGATGCTGAGTTGAAAACGTTTAGAATCATGGAGTACTTGGATGTGACGAAGATTTCGAGTCGTGTTGAATATTCCAAGGAGATCAAGCATTTGGATGAGAAGCTACAAAGTTTTATTTATTTTGTAATCCATATGTATTGATAGTTTTGTCACTAAAATTGACAAAAGGGGAGATTGTTAGAGCACTGCTCGGTCGAACTCGCATGCGTTGTTATCTCAAGCATGTTTGTCAATGTTAGTGATAAAAACTACAAGTTTTGATTTCTA